>JAVCKT010023357.1:1378-26271 GCA_032273925.1 Rhynchotus rufescens
AGCACTGTCTTACTATCATCATATTTTAGTTTTTTTTTTTTTTTTTTTTTTCATTCTGCAGTTTTCCAGGCCAAGCTCCTATTTCCAGCTGGGTTTGCCAGGTCCCCTACAGTGGTGTAAATCTAGGGGAAGCTCTGTCACCTTGCCTCTTAATCATCAGAAAATACTGAGCACAGCTGATGATTTTTAACTGTGTATGTCTGCAGATGCATATCTGGCCTTCAGTGCAGAGGACTTTCCTTCTCCATGTGCGTGCAGAATGTCACCTGTGGTGCAGGGTCTCAGACACTTTAACACCTTCCCCACCTTTGTTGCCAGTCCTGTGGGTCTTGCTTCAGCCTCCACACTAAGACGGGGTGGAACAGGCAGTATTAAGTATTCCTCAACAACAAACAACATCTTGGAAAGGCACACAGCTTGATTTATCTGAGGTTACTGACTACAGCACATGGCTTAAATCAGTTCCTGGTCAATGACAGTGGTATAAAGGAGAACCCTGCTTAATGGTAGTGAGGAGAGCACAGCTTTTTTCTTTAATCACACAGAGACTTCCAGTTGGGTAGAGGCTAGGCTGCCTATTTGCCCTTCTCTGCATAAACATAAACACATGCTCAGATACACAGAGCTGGTCCACACTAATCTTCTATCCAAATTCCTTCACTGCAATCCAAAGACCTTCTTTATTATCACATTGTTTCCTAAAAATGTATACAAACTAAGTTCTGTTCTCATCCTATTCTCATCTTTTCCCAAATTACTACTGAGAAAAAAAACAGTTCCCAAGGAAGCTGGTTTTTGTGGCTCCACGTAGACATTGTCCTTTGGGTAAGGACAGCAGAGTAACTTGAAGAGATGGTAACTAACATTCAGTGGGCATGATTATGAGCCCCAGCCAAAAGGACAAAATTATTTTATGCCTCTACAAGGCCAGATGCTGGGTTGCAAAATGTCAAATCTGAATGCAAATATCAAATCTGAATCCCTGTTCTGAAAACATGCATCACCTGCCTGAGCAAAATGGTCTATATCTCTAGCAGGTGTCTTGTGATATAGAAGGGTTGATTGTACCGGGGGGACAGGCCCCTGCCCAGAGAGACTCATGGGGGAGTTACCCCATCATGTAGATTACACACAAAATTACCTATAAAAGCTCCTGGCAGAGACAAATTTACTAGCATCAATAAATCACAGAAAAAGCTGCAGTTTTAAGAAGTTCTTACTCCATGGGTTTGTACTGCTTCCTGTACCAGAAGTGACATCCCCTACTACTCCACTGTGCGAACAGCCCATGCGAATGCCCCTCAACCAGGTTCACTAACACCATTTCCAAGCAGCAGCTTGGCCTGGTGCCCCCGCAAGGCATCATGAGCGCCCATCTAAATCACAGCTGCTCTCTGGGGAGCAGTCACTTCTCACAGAGAGGTTCAGGACAGGCCACTGGAAAACAGTGATACCTTAAACAGCCATGTCCTTTTAACAGCTTTGTCAAAATTAGGTGCCCATTTCTTTGTGGCTGTCATAAGAAGTTGGAAACCTCAGGTATTTGTGGTTTTGAAGAAAGAATTCAAATATTGGTTGAGTCTTGTCTGAAAAAATCCTTGCAAAGCTTGTTTTGGCATAGCCAATCCTACCAGAAAAGATTCAGAGAAAGCTTCTAAAACTGCATTTGTTATCGGATGCATCTCAGACATGACATTTATAATGTCATCAGAACAGCACTGCTGACGTGAACAAGAGCGTGGGACCAGGATTGGGTCCAGTTTTCCTGTTTCCTAGGCATCCTTTGCTAAAGATTATTTTACATAAAGAAGCATTTGTTTTGGGTCCAGATGTTCAAGTAACCTCCTGTCATATTTTGTCTTCATCCTGGCTCTCCCATCTGTGATCTGAAGTGTCGAAATGAAAAAGTGGAATGATTTATTTTGATCTCACTTCCATCTGGTTTTCCCTCCACTGACACCCCTCTTAATTTACATCAGTATTGGAGAGCAGAGCTCAGCACAGTGGGTACAATTCTGCACTGCTCATACCACTGTAAACCCAAAGGAAAGGGACATTTGCTCTGAATTGACCTTGCCCAATTATTTGCAGAGTTATTCGGAATGGACAGTTGTGATCCAGGAGATCAGCAAACCCTGGGCAGACACTTGTTCGGAGAGAACATCTGCTCGGAAACACACACTGAAATTGCTACCAGTCCTTACAGATGGGCATCGTGCTGAGGCTAATGACTCTGAAATGCAGACTTACGCTGTAGCTGAGACCCAAGCAGTCCATAGCAGTAACTACAGCATGTTTAGTGTGACACCGCTTTATTTACTCACAGAGTGCTGCAAAGGTAGCCTTGACCTGGAAGATTTGGGCATCTGCATTAGCGTCAGCGATAGTTATCTGAAAGGAAACTTAGGAATACTCCTCTTAATTGTAACCAACCTCATAAGCAACCCGTTTTGGGCAAGAATGACCTCTGAAGATCCCATCTTTAGTGCACTCATCTCCCTACAGACCCTAAGAAACTTTCTCCTGCCCCAGGCCTTGCTTGCATCAGAATTTTTTAAGACTGATGCAGAGGGGAGATGTCTGAGGACAGAGAAATGTTCTCAATAGCTGTAAGACAACTAAAAAAAAACCAGTGAGGTCTGTATGGGTACCTACAATGAATCCAGAGATTGCACAAAGTTCAGATATTTAACCAATGCTTTGGAGTAGATTAAGATGCTTCTAGAGGCATTTAAGGACTCCTGGTTCCTGCGTTCAATTCTATAAGCAGTTTGCATGCAGAATCGTACTTGCAGCCAGTGGTATGTCCCAGCATAAGGAACAGCGAGGTTTGAATTTCCAATGTGTAAGAACTATCCAAGAAGCATATAGGATAGGAACTGACTGCTCAAGAAATGGGGGCTGACAGAGGCCGCGCTGCTCCCAGCCTCACTCTGGCTCAGCAGAAACGGGCAGCAGATCCGAGGCAGTGGGGCTAGTAACATATCCCTTACACTGCAGGAGTGCACGGAGCACTTTGTTGGAAAGAAATGATTAGCAGAGGAAACAAGAATTAACGGAGACTGCAGTAATTCTTGCTACAAATAGGATGAACCCAATTTCCCTCCCAGCTGCATCCCTAGAAATCTACCAAGGGAAGATTTTTGGACACAGAGATTCTCAAGAGCCTGGTGCACAAACCCCGTCACAAAGACTACAGGAAATCGTCTGCAATGTAGCGTTAAAATTTTTTACACGAGACCTGAACATTTCTGTGCCTGGTCCAGAACAGGATCCCCCAATGCTCTGCTCCCCTGTTCCTCTCCAGACATGGCTCTTGGGCCAGTCCTAAAACAGCCAACAGCTCAAGGTGATATCACTTGTTAAATATGAAGTCTGAGATTGAAATGCCGTGTTCTTTCTCATTTTCCCTGCCAGCACTATCCCCAAGCTCTAGTCAGGGCCTCTTATTTTCCTGAGAACCACATTTAACTGAAATAGTAATAAAGATACTTTGTATGCTCATGTGACACTAAGGAAAAAGAATTAGCGGGCAAATTATTGACATATGGAATAACCTCTCTTCAGTCTTTCCATAATAGCATGACTATTAAACTAAAAGATTATTAATAATATGCTATTTAACTTATTTTATGAATGGTGGAGAAAGGACTGAGAAATACGCATTTAGGATGAAGAGACTGAGGAGAAGAAGCTGGAACCTTTGACAGGCTCCTGGCAAAAGGCAGGGAGAGAAATCCCAGCTGTAGTGCAGCACGCTTTGATGTATTTGCAAGGCGTTGCAACAGCACATTTATTTCCACATATATTTACTTGTGTTGGTAGAGCGGCCAGCTGGTGTGTCGTGTGCTCGTCAGATACCCAAGCCGGGAAGGAACCTGTGTCAGCAAAAGATGGTGACACTGGAACAGAGGCTGTGCACTAGCCCGGCGTTTTATCTGTTAGAGTCATTTTCTTAGGTAATGTCACCTAATGAAAATGGAAAAGTAACCTTTTATATAACAGCATGATGTTTTGTTGGGCTGGGAGGGACATAATGTTCCGCTGCTGCTTTTTCTCGCCCTAAGACGGTGGGGCTTATTTCAGCACAGAATGTCCACCTTGAGGTTGTTCTTACTGTTTGTACCCTGGGATTATCAGAAGAAAGACATTCCTTCACCTCTGAAACTGAGTATTAGAGGGAAGTACAATATAGCAAACAGAAGATAGAGTCCAAGTTCCCTCACTCCCACCAAATAAGGAATGTATTTTGAAAAGGAACCTCACAGTGCTTCGTATTTTCCAGCTCCCTCCTGATTTGCAATGCTGCATTTGGAAATCCTACAGAAACGAGCTCTGTGTATAGTCTGAGTTCTCAACATTATTACTGCTTTGCAGACAACTTCACCCACACCACTTCTCCCCTACACTCTTGTTAGTGCACGTGGGCCTGAGTAGAGAGGCAGCACTGAGGCCCAGCTGCCTTCAGTAACGAAGGGGAGCACTTGGGTACCTTCATGGGTCTCCAGCTGGCTCATGAATTTACCATTCCATAAAGGTCCTCGCTTCATGACATTACTTCTGATTTCTCTGGAGAGTTTCTTTTTGGACTTTTTAACCCACGACTGAATGATGTGTCAAGGCACAGCAGAATTTTTTAAAACCACTTGAATCTGCACATTTCAAATGCTGTCTGTGCTCTGACAACTGGATGCAACAATGTGCAGCCCATTCATCCTCTCCACATCTTCTCCTGCCCCAGGAAGTGGTGCATCTAAACGGGAGGTGTATTTCACCTGTCCGGGGGGTAGCTGTTATTGAAGCAGGTCACTCAAGAAGCAATGTGAGTTTTCAGCTCTTCACAGCACTGAGGAGTCAGCACTGGATCAGTATCAGCCCCGTGACAGCCTCTCTCAGCCTCGGTGGTCAGCAACCTGTCTCATTGCGCCCATACCAAGGGCAGCCCCTCCAGGCTCATCTGGCCAACTAGCAGAGGGCACCAAAGGTACAAAGCCCCACAGCCTCAGCTGGTGTCACCTGCTGTGGCAAGCGTTGTCACGCTCAAGAAAGGCCTCTCTGCCCCCTTCTGTGCTGCAGAGCTCTTCCCAAATATGGCATTCAGTGTCACCACACACTGGATGAGGACAGCTTTCTGATGGGAATGGCTGCTTTTCATGATTTAGTTCATTTTATTTTTAATCTCTTCTATGAAAGACTCCATTGGAAGGAAAGTTTTGCCTTTGCCTCAGGATCCCTTAAGCTTGGACAAGCCATCTCAGCAGAGGCCGAGCACCCTGAAATAGAAGTAATGGAAATAATGCCAGCACCTTCTCCTAGCAGGCAGGCCTGCTGCTGCCGGCGTGGCGGGCTCTGCTCTCCCAGCATGAGAACGCTGCTCCTGCTCTCATGGGAAAGCCCAGACCTGTAACCCTGACGCGAGAGCGCCCTGCACGATGGATGGGTTGCGACTGGCTGACACATCTTCACAGTTTCTCTCCTGACTGCTGGGCTTTCATACTTCATTATTCATGTGTATTCTGAGGTATATATTTCGGCTATATGGGAAAATACTGTTTTTCCTTACTTTTTTTTTTCCCCCCTTCTAGACAGTGATAAGAGTTCCTGTTCTTCATGTGGGTCAAATTCTAAGCCTAAAGTGCAAGACAGTGTAAGATGGACTTCTTATACCTTGTTATCACTCATTTATAGCCTCAGACAGATATGCAAAACAGTCAATTATATGCCTGGGGTATATAATTAGTTAATTTCAGTTAGGAAATTAATTTCACTTAGGAAAGATGTCTCAGACTGACATCTTTTTCATTCTTCTCTTTCTTTTTTTACACTTTACTTCTCTGACCCACTCGGGTGATAAATGACACCAAGCTATGGATTATCCCACTTACACAAACTCCTAATTGCTAAACTAGCTTAGCTCAGATTCAGAAGTGATGTCAGGGAGCCTAAGTGGAAGTAGTAACAGAAAAGTACTGAGAGACCTTCTACCATGTCATATGCAATGAGCTGGAGTTGGAAGAAGGCGAGACATAGAATTAAGACTCCTTCTCTAACCAGGCCTTCCTTTAAAACACAGCTTTGGGATACCTCTCACTACATAGCCAGGGCCAGTATTTTCTCATACAAAAGTTTGCAGTAGTTATACTTCGGCCATAAACTACTGGTCAAATTACTCAAAACATAATTAATTTACTGCCTTCAATCACCAGATCCCCTCATTAGGGCAAAAATATGCTGAAAATAAATTATCACATAGGAAAGAGCAGTAAGACAGCATTCTGAATGTCACAGCATGGTTACAGCGCATGTTTGGCTGACTTTGCACCATGTGCACAGCACTCACTCCAGAGACTTCCACAATGGATCAGGATCCTGCTATGTTAAAGTCTGCTCCAATATAGAAAGTATAAAGCAGCTCCTAACCCTTCAGGAATTTGAGAATTAAGTCAATTTTAATTTCTGAAGCTTTTCCTCATACCGCCTATAAGAAATTCTGCTGCTGAAGGTCAGTCAAATATTGTCATGATTTTGTTCAAGATTTGCAAAGATTTGCGAGCAGCAACACTATTTATGACTGTGCAGGTAAGAGAGGGTTAAACAAGTTTTATGTTCAGAACACCTAAAAGGGTCAGGAGGTCATTTCCTTCATGTGTAACCAGTTGACCAGGTGCATCTGTGGAATTTTCCCTTCCTCAAAAGCCTCAAGGTATAGGCTGTTTTTCCCAGGGGTGGATAATTAGATTTAATGGGACAATACTGTTTGGATATGGCAAAACCTAAAAATATTAGACTCATCGTTCCCGAAGAAGAGTGCAGAGAATTGTCTGACAAACACTGACTTCAGTCCAAACCTTACTTTTAGATGAATCATCATTTAGGATTAGAGAGAAAACTGAAAGGAAAATGTTCTGATTTCTACATAAAGTGTACGAGTTCAGCACTGATTTCAAACTGTGTTACTTCTGAACTAGCCAAATAAGCAGTTGCTCTCATCTTTGGGACTCAAAAATTGAGATTTGGGACACGTGATAAAAGCTCATACACCTTCAGTGTCCTCGAACCCAACACTTATATCAAAAGTAGGTAACATCTGTAAAGCACATTAGTAAATCCCTTTGCCTATGAATAGCCTGAAAACGAAAATTATAAAAAAGAAACAAATTGTCTTTTGATTCCTTACTACTGATACAACAGAGCTGAAAGGTTTACTAACTTGGAAAGATAACTTCCTCATTTCACTTCTTTATAAGGAATGACATGTAGATATCATTGGAGCCAAAGGGCTATTGACTTCAGGAGAATTAGGATTATGTTCCAGAAATATGGATTCTTGATAAGAATTTCAAAATAACATAAATAGCGGAGAGCACAGGCCTTGATTTTGAAAGGCTTGACTAGACACTGCTGGGCCTAAGTTTTTGCAAGTCTTACCGTCCCAGATCCTGAATGATACTGAGATTATAAGGGCAGGGAGCATGTCCTAAACTCAACTGAAAATCAACAGAATCTAATCCCCAACATACATCAGCTGCTGAACAAAGACACAAACTCCCTTTAGTTTGAGAGCTCGACCATCCAAATGTAGGTGTCTAAAAATGAGGCCCCTGGCTGAAGCCCACTTACCAAAGGTGTCTCCATCTGGATGGTGCCAGCTGATGAAACCTGTTGCACTGCTCTGGAAAGTGGTTCCACGTGACTGGCTCTTGGCAGTGTCAATCCTTGTCCACATTCATCGAGGATTAAAACAACCTGACTGGTAGGAACTTAACTTCTAGCTGCGTGATCAGACAAAAGGTATCGCTGTTCTCCTGCACAGGAAAATGTGTCTGTCCTCTTGTCCGTGCAAGAACTCCATAGCTATGTTCAGAACTGGTGGCATTATGATGGCATAAGATAATAAGTTCTTGCCTCAGGTTTAAAAAGAGAGAGAACTTAGAGTTGGGGCATTTTTTTCATGTTTGGTTTTGTTTGTTTTTTTATTAGCAGTGGTTTAACTCAACACCTGAGAAATCCTGCTTGAAAAGAAGGTCCTCATTAAAATTTCAACACCCTTGCTGCTTCGGTTCAGAGTCGGGAAAGCTCCCACTATGCATGTAATTGTTTTTCCATAGTAAAATACTCTTTGGTAAAGGATAATTGATATGAGGCTTAAAATTCTAGCACTGAAAAAAAAAGTTAATAACTTCTAAGTATTTGTGCAGGCCCCTCGATTCCATCCTCTGGAGGCCCATTGTGTTCTTCAGGGGTGGGCTAGTAAATGGTCTTCTTGGCTGCCTCTTTGGCCAAGTTCACCCACACACATCTTATATTCCAGGGAGTCTGATCCCATAGGTCGCTATAACGTGACTGGTTTCTCCCCAACAAATAGGTAATGAGAACATAACACCATTTCTTTCTGATATTAGATCATAATCATATGCGATTGGACTAGCTTCAAAGTGATGACAAAGAGCCATTGGGCACGCAACCTGTACAGACAACTAAGATCAATCAATACGTAAACGTGTATCCGTGCTCATGTATCACACTGTGGCTGTATCATTAAAAGGATGAAAAACACAAAGGCATAAACTGACCACCCATCAGCATCACCATCTGAGATTGTCCATGAACACTCTTCTTATCAGGAATGAGTCTCCTGATTAGTCCAGTCTTCAAAATCACCACCAAAATGTAAGGACCCTCCTATCACCCAGTCCACCGAGCAATGTCTCTATCCTGTCCACAAATTGAAAAAGCTGAGAGAACCCTGGGGGCCAATCTCAGCCTTCAGCCCCTGCCCTCGCTTGCTGATAAGGCAATGGAGTCAGTCCAACATGCTCAGATTATTAAAGCTTCCCTCATCCAATGGCCTCCCATGGCATCCTATGCCATTTGGGCCATATTGCAGCTACCTCAGCTTATTAGGAGAACCCAGCCATTTTCTAGCCCAGAGAGTCTTGCTGGCCATATAACTTCACTGTATTCTTGCTTATATAGCCAAGCTAACCCCTGAAGTTCCTTGCTCTTGCAACAAATATGTCCCAGATGAGTTTGGTGGTATTAGAAATAAGTGCTAGGCAATTCTATTTCCTAAGGAGTGGTAAGAGGTTTCTGAGCTACCTTTAGTCTCAGCTACAGCAGGGTCCTCTCCAGCTCCTCCAGGAAGCTGACCCTGAGAAGGCACACAGGTGGTCAATGCAGCTGCTCCATGACCATTCCCAGACACCAGAGTCCTGTGCTGCATCACCTGGAGGCACAACTCAACCTCACCCCGTGTCAGCCCACATTTATAACAGGCCTAGCTATATCTTTGCAAGCAGGCTGAAACTGCAGGAGCAGTCAACACGTGGCCACAAAGCAGCTCAGTGCACCTGAGCAACCTTTTCCTGGGAAGGATAGACCTGAGCTTGAATAAAAGCAATTAATTGAAGGAACCTGTAGATATTAACCACTAATATCCTTCATCACATAATCACTTGGGGATGACTTTGGTAGAGCCACAGTGTTGCAATGCTGAGGTACAGCCATGTTCTGTTGGGTTGGGGCAGCTTAGCTTGGCAGAGTCACCTAAGGAAGGTGTGGAGACATTGCGATTATTTGCAGATATTGAAAGTCTGTGTGCAAATACCATGGAGGGCAGACAAATTCACTGAGGTGCTAAAAGGATGGATAGGAAGGGATAAAGACAGGAAATTAATAAAACAGCATGACTATCAAGAGGGATTTGCTCATATTACTCTGTGGAATAATCTCCTCCCTGCTTCAGATACATAAAACCGGAGAAATTACTAAAGATGTATATGATGGAAAAAGCAAGCTGCACTCAGCTTCAGACAGATCCCAGGAAGGCTTTGCTATATCGCTCATCTCCAGGTTTCTCTGAAATCCAAGGTCATCTGGGAGTGCTCATTCAGAGTTTATATAGAGAGATGAATTCAATCACTACTACTGTGTATTTCACTACAAATTCTATAATTCTATTCAGAAAAAGGAAAAAAAAAAAAAGATATTTCTGGAGACTTATAAGGTCTTGGTAAATGAACATACCAAGGGGAGAAGGAGGGGAGCCTGCTGCCAGGATGTCATTGGCATGAGATTATCCACGGGATCATTCTTAACAGATTCCCCAGATTATCACTTATTTCCTGTAATAAAAAAAAAAATCCTCAAAGGTTATTTTGAATTAACCCAGAATCTGTGCTTCTCCAGCCAGAAAGCCCAACCCCAAATCGCTGGAGGCAGTTTACCACTGTTTTATGTTAGCCTGTCAATTGTAGGTTGACTGAATGCCCAACTGTGTCCGCCTGCCAAAGATCAATGGCTTCCTTCTGAAAAAAAATAACCCAGGGGGACTGGAGGGAGAGGAAGGCCTGGACCCAACTGCTTCCAAGCATCCTGTTCAGTTTATGGGTCGGATACTCTTCTTCCTTATCTCAGGACAACACCAGGGTTCATCTCCATCCAGACTGTGTAGAGATATGCAGAATAGTGATGCTATCAGTGCAGAGGTTGTTGGTGGCTTAAGGATCACACATATCTAGCTATTTTACATTTCCTCCTCAACATTTTATTATCAGAAGAACAAAGGGTAAAATAAGACATGGAAAACTACTATCTAGAAGACTTCCATATGCAACAAGTGATGGATGAAAAATCACAAAACTCCAATGTAATTTGGTTTGGATCAAAACAGAAATGCCTACATTTGGGCCACAAAATACAACAGAAATACTGACCTCCTTTGGAGAATTCAAAAGAACGCTGCTAAGCCACTCAAGGGTCTAGAATAGAGCATTGAAAATAGAGCACCGAGACTGAAGTAAACAGGCTTTTCTAGCTTTGGGAAGAGAAGGTTAGAGAGAGGATGCATTGAAACAGTAGTGTTTTGCTAGCCTAAGTTCTGACTCTAACTGAATGAACAGAGTTTGAGTTGGAGTCTAAAAACGGGCAAGATTTATGTATGTTTTCATTTGCCTGCATGTGCAGCCAACATGAGATATGAAGTCAAATACTTTTACTGTAGTTTTTTCTTATTATTATTGAATAGAGAATAACTGAAGTAGCAGATCATGATTCTCTGGCTCTAGAAATCTGGTGCTCTCTCATCAGAGTGACTTTTTAATGGATGCTAAGTACCCTTCAAAAAATCACTGCAAGGGGCTCAGAAAATACGAATGTTTGTTTCAGATTTTAAACTAAGTTTCAGACTAGTTTCTTATTAGGAATTAACATAGACCTGGAGCACTGGTATTTTGTTCCTCTTCTGCCCTTCTACTGCATTTGGCTTGGTGCTCTTCTGCTGAACTCTGTGGGTTTATTGCTGATAAACATGATGATGAGTGGAGGGAGCATTTGCAGACCTCTCTCAGAACAGCAAAGACAGCCATGGCTGCTGCTTTACCTTAGTGAACTAACAGGGCCTTATCACTCCATCCAGGCACCAGAGGATGGCTGCATTAATCTCTTCTTGCTCCAGAAGGACAGGAGATGCAAAGAAAGAAACAGCAGCAGCAGGGTTCACGGAGCTTTGGTATCAATAGCTCTCCTGAAAGATGTCCTTTAGGACTATCCTTGATTAATTATGAAGTCATAGAAACTTGGAGAAAAAAAAATAATTCTTGGAAATAGTAGTCTTTCATGACTGCAGGGAAGGCTGCTCCTATCCATCATTTCCCCTCATCCCTTCTCTTAATGCTCACTGCTCTCTGGGCCTTTATTCAGGAGCTCACTGCAAGAATGAACTTACAGGACGCTTATATTCTCCCCAGAGGGTCTAAGAGGTGCAGCCAGAAAAACAACTAGCAAATTTGGAACTAGATACACTGTAAGCAATGGAACAACTGCCTTGAAGATGGCAAGAAACTGGATTTATTATTCTTAACTAAAACTGAACCCCGAATTACACAGAGACATTCTGTAAACTGGGTGCCAACTTCCATCTCTTAGCTACATCTCAGTGTTGAAAGCTGTTTTTTACCTCCATGACCTCTACTATTTTAGCTGACTCTGAATCCTGCCCTGCACGAGGAAAAGGTTGCAACAACCATCTCATTGCGCCTCACTATTTGGAAAGCACTTCTGCTCTTCGTGGTTGGAATTTCAAGATGAGAAGGGATATAATCAAAAAGTAGAGGGCTGGGTAAAACTGTTGGAATGAGTTTGGGCCTTTATCTCTAAAAACTGTGTTTGCATATGACTTTGTCAAGTCAGCTCTGAGGAACTACGTCTTTGAATGGCATAGCAAGATGAAGGGCCAGACATTTCAAGAGCACAGCTCAGAAGAGCTTGGACTGACTTCAATGGAGTGATGCTGGTTGACA
This sequence comes from Rhynchotus rufescens, assembly GCA_032273925.1. Taxonomy (NCBI): domain Eukaryota; kingdom Metazoa; phylum Chordata; class Aves; order Tinamiformes; family Tinamidae; genus Rhynchotus; species Rhynchotus rufescens. The sequence goes on from JAVCKT010023357.1 coordinate 13,678, forward strand.
CCAGATGAGGATATGGCCTCACAATATTCGACATCTGCCCTCTGTGAAGGCAATGGATTCTTTGGCACATCTCCTACCTTCAATTAAAAAAACAAAACAAAACACTTTATTGCTTTTTAATTGGGATGAAGGAGGGAGTCTGTTTTCTTTGGCGCTTACTTCAAAGCAGACGGTCAATGTTGCTGAAAATAAAGAGCCTTGTTTAGGCCTCTTCTGATCTTACCCGCTAAGCAAAATAAACTCAGATGGAGGCATCCCCCTCCACTTGTGCTCTCAGTGCAGGTCATTTCCCTTGCAGGTTTATTTGAAACTAAGAAATCCCAGGCTCTGGTTTGCAGTGTGAAGTTGATGGCTCTTGGGAGATGCAGATTTTGCCATTCCTCTGCAACCAGGGATTTTGTCCACCCCACTGTCACAACAGGACCAAAATCAAGAGTGGTTTTTGGAGCCATTTCTCCTGCACCCTCATGTGTTACCAGAAATTTCTCTGAAAGACCACTGGTTGAATACAGGATACTACATATAAAGGCTCACGTACGAACCCTTCTGCTTCCTACCCAGTTTCTCTCCTGTCTAGAAAAGAAATGAACCAATGGAGGACTAAAATTTCCTTCTCCTAGCCTTCACCAGGGAGAACCTTCCCAGCTCCTTCTGCACAAGAGTAGGTTATACAAGTAGGTTGAAGATGAAAAATAATGTCGAGTTGTACACAATGAGATGGAGCTTTCACGTTTGTTCTTCCTTGGTTGTTTTCTTTAAACAGAAATACAGCTTTCAAGCTGAGGGCCATTTCCTGCCCTTTTTCTTTCTCCTAAATATGGAGGAACTGGATCCTGCAGAGTCTGCTATGCCTTCTTCCAGCTAAAGTCAGGGCTGAGTGACTTATGGTGTCCCAAAGGTGCTACACAGCCTAGATGCTGAACAAGAATAACAACAGTACACATGAAGACCAAAGTTCTGCTGGACTCCTAAAAACTCAGTTTTAACTGTTTGCTGAGCAGAAATTTTTGACTGACTACATCCCTTACAAAGTATGTTTCCTTCTTTTTGATAACAGGGAAACAGGCCTCGCATTACCTAAAGATACGGGAGACAAGATGATAAATTTTCAGTGTGACCAGTCATCACAGGATTGATATACTGAGCCCAAGATACAGTCAGAAATGAAGGGAAAATATATACACATTAGCTGTTCCATATCATGGAAGAAGTTGAAAACACCTCTGTCAGGGACAGCTTCCCTTACAAGGTGTCTGAGCTCTCAGTGTGTCAATACATACTTCACTTTACCAGACACCAAAGACCAAGGGTATCAGAGCGCTAATTAACTTCTCTCTGATAGAGAACCTGTTATTACTTAATATGTGCGTACAGGGCCTGGGCATTCATTATAGCTACTACAGCTATTCATCCCTTCCACAAGGATGAGGCTGGGGCAGGACTCTCACCACCCTTCCTACCACAAAAACTCACTCAAGGTGAGACACATTTCAATGCACAGCTTATCTAGGATTCTTTGGGAACTGCACTCTGAACTGATCTAGCACATAAATGTCACATCTGCTGTCACTTTTAGCACTTCTGTGGGTCTGTTTGCCACTGCCTTGTCACTCTCCCATTAGGCAGGCTTAGCCAAGTGACTCTGTCTGGAATTGGCTCATGAATCATCATAAGACTTTGCTTTTCTATTCTAGCTCCTTTTCTCATCCAGTTCAATCTGCAAAGATCCTGAGCATTTGGAGACAGCCCCTTCTATCACTGCCCCTTGGCACACCCAAGAGCCCACACTGAAAATTAACCTCCCATCACTGTCCTCTGCCTGGGTGGCACTCAGGAGTGACGCAGTGCAAAGGGATTGGAAACACCCCAACAAATTCCCACATGGTCTTAACCTTAAGTTGCCTCCAAAACAAGAACTTCAGTCTCATTCTCCCTTTTTCTTCCCCTTTCCTGCAGTAGCGCAGATCCAATTCCCACTTTCCCTCTAGTCAGGAGTCAGTCAGGATTAACTTGAGCCCTGCCAATAAAGCGGCAGCAGAGCAGGAGCAGAGCAGCACGAGCCCCATCCCCAGAAGGACAGACCGAGGCACAAGGCTGTAGAGGCTTCTCTGCACAACCAGCAGCTCTGTCAGGCAATGCTGACAGAAAGGCAGAACAAAAAGCCTGAAAGAGAGAGGGCCGACCCTCAGAGGTAGATTCCTCAGATGTGCTGATTTTAATGAGAAGCAAGTACCTGAGAGCCAAGTGAGTAAATATATTTCAGACGCCCAACTCACACTGAAACCTCTGGTGCCTCAGGGACTAAAAGCCTTTAAAAAGCTGAACCTGAGGCCATTTGTCCAAAAGAAGGGGCCACTATGTTAGCTGGGTGGCCCATTTGTGGCCTCACTCAGGCCCCCTTAAGAAAGGAGGAGGAAAAAAAAAAAGTCCCACTTTGATTTAACCCTTGGTTTCTGTGAAGGCTCCTGGCCATCTTCTTCGCACATCCATACATGCACGCTCCGTAACAGTCAACTTAGCACCAAAACTACGTAATGTCAGAGCTCCTGCAGCGATAATGAACTCGAGGTATATCTGAGGTGGGCTAGAGCTATGGGAGTTGGTCACATTACACAAGGTGTTACTCTAATCGCTAGCTGAGCCCACGGGGCAAACCGCAGCTCTGGGCCTAGCACAGGGCGCCAGGCCCCTTCGTAGATCCAGAGATCAAATTAGCAACTGGGTGTAGAGCAGAAGGGCAAAGGGGGCCGCATGGGGAGGGAGGACACCACGCTGGTGGGAAAGAAGCTGCTGCTCTTCCTGTCTCATCCTAGCACCTCAGCCTGGGCTGAGCAGCCCCCAGGCCCCACAAAGCGTCTCTTCATCCCCCTCAGGCTGGAAGAAGCTTTTGTTTTTGCAAGAATCAATGCCACGGACAACTACCTTAGGCAGAAATAAAGGGGTAAAAAAACTTTCGAAGTTTAAAAGCAGTACAGATCTAGGATTGCTCCTCTACTAATGGAGTTTGTCTGGTGTTACTGAGATCCGAGCCTGGATCATTAGTTACAGGGAAAACAATGGAATTCAAGGCCTAATTAACAAAAGAAATCCCTCCACCTGCCCCTAAATGCCACACATGTTTCCAATTGGGCTCAGAGTCCCAAGTGGGTAAAATTGTGCTAAACAACTCTATTCAAGAGCATGTAGCAGGAAAATAGCCTTTTGAGTCACCAGCCAGATCCAGATGCTCAGGGGACCACAACAATCAAAATAAGACCATGTTCAAGGCTATGGGTGAGGGGAAAAGGCAGCGTGATTTTATTAAAAGAAGATCATGCTCCTCAGCAGCCTGGTTAGCTGTAAAATAAGTTGCCAGGCTCATAGTAAGATTTTAGTGCCTGTCAATGCCAGCATGGTTGCAGTCCCTCAACGACACCACAGAGTAACTAAAGGAGGCGTCGGGGTAAGAGGCTGCCCCAGCTGCTGAATGGCCCCCTCTCCTCCAGCTCAGGCCTGTAGTGCAAATAGGAATCTCATGCAACCGCTTCTACAAAACCTATACCCTCCAAAGTGGTGAGGCTGGCTTACTGCATCTGCGCCTAGCCAGGTATTTTAAAAGAATATCACAGAATAGCTGAGGTTGGAAAGGACCTCTAGCCATCATCTAGTCCATCTCCAATATGTGCAGCACGGTCTGCTAAAACTAACAACAGACCCAAGTCAGTGACATTTTGCACCTCACAGGGAAAAGGTGTCTTTCTCTTTTGAGAGAGATTAAAATTCGCCAGCCATCTGCTTTTATCCTTTCACTAGGACATGCCCAATAGCACAGTCTTTTGACTGCCTGAAGTCTAGGCCTTTAGATAGGCTTGGTGACAGACTAACAAGTCTGCTGATACCTACTGTGCCCCTGAATCAAGGGATTCACAGGAATTACTGCTGAGCTGGAGTTGGTCCACTTCTGTATTTGAAATGCTAAGTAGCTAATTACAAGCTCTTTTCATCCTAAAAAGAAGACCTGTTAAGCTTCTCTCTCTTAGTTCTAGCAAGCTGTTGCTTGCATTTGTTCTTATCTGGGAGAAGAACGATAGCAGCTATCGCCTGAGAGCCACATAAAAGCAGCTGCAAGAATTCAGTAAAATTCTTGGGCAGAGAGCACCACTGCTCCTGCTGCATATCCAGTGCCACCCAGATGTGTCACTGCACCCAGCTCTGGCTTTGACCCAGTCAGACACAGAAATGCCTGTATCCCTCCCAAGTTCTGCAGGAACTAATGAGGAGGCACAGAGCCACTGAGCTCACACATCCTGGATTCAGATGGGTGGCTGATGTAGCTCGAGAAGCATCTTCTTCAAGAGAAGAGTCTAAAGTTTCATTTTATACCCTGTGTATATCTAGTGCATTGGACAATCGATAGGACACTAACTCGAGCTTGGCCCTACAACCCTTGCTTTAGCTGCATGACTTATTCTCATCTAGCAGCAGCTGTGGGAACGGGAGGGAGCTGAGTGGCACCTCAAGAATTACCATTAACACTCTCTTCCCTCTCCTGGTGTCCTTCGATTCCTTCAGCTTTACCACAGCACAGAGAGCCTGCTGATCTCCTCAGCGAGCCAGGAGCTGATGCACAGGCCCATTCTCCTGAAGGACACACAGCAGCCCTGCAGCTCCCACAGACATGGGAATTACTCTGCCTGGGTAGTAATGACATGTGGTGACGCAGCACCAGCTCAGGGCAAACCAAAGAAATCACATAAGCTTCCACTGAAATGCCTGAGGTTGGGCCCTCTGGAGTTTTCCAACAATGGATACCTCTTTGCCATGGCATATACATGCTGTGTACCATAGCATGACACCAGCCTGACAGAGCTCTTTATGCCATGTTATGCAAGCTCTTAAGTGCTCTCCTATAGAGAGGAGAGCAGCAGCCTGGTGGGCGATTCCCACACGCCCTTTGCTTGGGATAGCTGTTGAGTCTTAGGGTCCTTTGGGTGGTTCCTGAGAATCTGAATTTGCAGAGGAGTTCTAGTTTACAAGCCTCAGAATTGCTGTTCTTTTTTTTGACATGAAATGCAATAGGCATCTGGGACTAAAACAGAGAAAAGTGGAGCTAAGGGTCATCATTGCATAGGCTTCCCTAGTTGAACACTACAATGTCTGATTGAAACCAACTCTGTAAGGAATTTCTCTTCCTGACAGCACTGCCTGTGAGGCTAATGCCAGACCTTGCTAAAGCTGCATATTAGTGAGGATAGAGCTGGTAGCACCAAGAACATTCCTGTATCAGTCATGCTTCCATCAGTTGAACTGTTGCCTGGCACTTTTCTAGCTCTAATTTCCTTTAGCAAATCAAAACAAGCTTTGCTATCTTTACGGACAATGCAACTCCAGTGGATTTAAATCTCTGATATGTATTTCTTACACAATCTATCCAAAAAAATCAACTTTCAATAAGATGCAGCTTCTGATACCAAATCATCTCTCTCTGGTCAAATGACATTAGCTTAGTGCAGAAATACATACTGTACCTTCCTCAAAATGCTGTGACAGCATGGCTTTCAACCCAGTAAAACCGCCCACTTCAATGCCAAGTACAGGGGAACTGGGAGATGGAGAAAGGTTTGTGTTTGGGTCAGTGCTGTGCTGTTTTGCCTTTGTTGTTGTCTGTCTGTCCTTGCCTAACCAGGTATTTGAAAGCGGCACTAGCTACCTGAAGATTCCAGTTCTCCTGGGGGCAGGTTTAGGATGTGCCCCAGCTTTTGAAGAACCCTGCACTGTGCCAAGTTGTGAATGTGGCTTGTTCTAGATCCCCGTAGCATCCTGGAGACTTTGTGACTCATTCATGCACAGGTGCAGATTGAAAGATACCTCCCTGCTACAAACTAGATTGTCCAGGAATGGAAACATGCATGTGGATGAGCCATAAAGCAAGGAGGCAGCTTTGCTGGAAAATTTAAGAACATCTACTCTGATTTTAGAAGTGAGCTGGAACTATTGTGAAAGTCCAGGGTCTCCCAGTCACACAATCAGCACTAGTTATCTGGACACAGAATAGAATTTTTTGAGAATTTCCTTTTGTGTGTTACTAGTTTCTGAAATGGAGTTGACTTTTTTTTTTTTAATGACATATCTGGATCATTTTCCTTTTTGTTTCAAATGATGCTAAGAAAAGAGTAACATAGCTACTTCAAACTTCCATATTATTAGCATTAATTGAAAATTTCTTTGCCGCCTGCAGCATTGGGGCTCAGGTCATAAAGAAAACAAGTTATTGAATATTGACATTTTGAAAGCTGCAGACACATAGCTGTGAAACAAGACTCGGAGCACTCAATCTAAACAAGCTTGACTTTTGCTTCATATACAGATCATGTCAGAGCACAAGTCCCTGTCTTGCTGGAAGGAAAAACAAATGACACTTGGAAGCGGATAAGGGGAGGGTTTTGAGAATTTTCAGCTTGGATTTTCTAAGTTATGGTAGGGATTTAGACACACCATTCACATTTATTTTAACAACTGTCTAAATCCCCTCATAGGCTTTGAATAACCTCAGAGTTAAATTCTTGTTATTTTTGGATATTTCCTTTACTTGACCCATGTTTGTCCCTTCACAGTGAGAAGAAAGAACTAAAAAGAGCATTGTGTTTTTGCACCAAAAAAAAGTGTAAAGATTCCACTACCTAAATTTGTGTTGGTCATTGTCACTGCTGCCTTCTCTCCCAAACACTCATCTCACATCCCCTGAACACTCTTTGTTTGCCATGTTGCTGACAGAGATTGTACAGATCGCTTTAGAGAGGGTGATAAATCATAACTATATGACAGGCTGCTTCTGACAGCAGGTCCCACTTGTCCTGTTCCTGGAGCCTTGTGGACTTTGTTTTATGCATTTTCATGATCTGAAATATTCTATAAATCTCTTTGAACCTTTCAGAACCTCCCTTTGTATCTCACTCGCACAGTTCTGCAATTACCTATTAGTCTGGGAAGGTCCAGAGCTGACAACTCGCTTTTAGCCTGGCTACAGTTACAGCGTCATTTCACTAGACAGTCGGCTCCTCGTTAATTTTCTGTTCATTTCTTATAAACAAAAAGTGTTTGAGCAGCTAAAGATCCATGGAGCATAAACACATAGAACTTCTAGCTCAACACCTTTCCATCTGCAGAAACATCCCTATACTTCTAGCTACTTTAAATAAAAAAGTTACTTAAAGAACAAAAAAAGTAAATGCATTAAAATGCGAGTTGTCTGAGAAAAAAGTGGTTTATCTCACTGAGGTCAAGGATTTGCCTTGCGCTGCCTGTAGCTGCCCGCGCTACATCCCGCACCACATCCCATGCGGTGGCTGGGCGCTCTGGAGGAACGTACGGGAGCACCGGCCTGTGCCTCCTCAGGGCTCCAGTAACGCTGCCACGCTCACACGCAGGGAAGGGGCTACAAGACAGGAGCCCCCTCTATAAGGAAGGGTGGTCGCGGCTAATAGCAAGCAACCCTTCTAAGTACTGGCCTTAGTTCTCAGCTCTGCTCTTTAGGAAGCCCTTACTTTCCCTTCATACTGATTCCAATCTGCAAGAGAGGGGCTAGCCATCCTTCTACTCACTCCATCTTTTCCAGCATGAGAGAAGGGATCATAAACACAGGTGAGAGCACAGTGCTAGATGGTAACTCCGGGCACACTGGTGTATCTGCAGATCACAGCACTGTCCTGGGCAGAGAAACCAGCTCTGCTTCTGGAAGCAGGCCAAGACATTCCAAGCTGGAACAAGTGCAAATAAAATTTTAATTACACTAGTTAAGACTCCTTTTTAGTCACTGTAAGAATGAGGATATAAACAACTAAAAGCGAATCATTGTATTAATAATGCCAATCAAAAATGTACCCAATACCCTAAAAATAAAATTGTTCCACCTAAAGAACATTTGAGAAACACCATTACTAATACTTCATGTATATATATTTCAGAACTATTATTGAAAGCTAATCTCATTAAATTCTTTACTTCTTAACAATCATTTTAATCATCTTTGAAATGGCTGAAGCATATGGTTAACACATGGTTTATTCTCATCCTAGAAAGATGTATGTAATGTCAGAATTACTTTTAAAATCTTATCTGATTCCACAATATTGAACTGTACATTAGTAACACATGTTTCATATTTTTTCTTTATATTAATGATACAAGGAAATGCATGAATATGAAAGTCATGAGAAATGGAATAAAAGTCATGAGTTTTAAGAAACAAGCTAATCATACAGCAATGACTTTGGACAGTGGCAAATAACTCCCAGGTCCAAAGAGCCAGAACTTAGTAATTCCAAAGTGCTTCCCATTGAATATGGGAGAAACCCTGGAGACTTGGAAAAGGATTTTGTTCCTGAATAAATACAGCTAGACATCAATTCACAGTGGCTTTTGTTTTCTTCCTAATAAAGGGTCTAATTCTGAAATCATTGTAAAATAAAATAATACACTAAGTCTTTAAGGACTTAAGTCCTTAAAGATCCATGGAAATGGTATTTCTCATTTAAAATAAGATTACCACACAGCTGGCTTTCCCTGGAAATGAACCATTTTTCCAGCCAGATACTTTATCGGGGTGAACACTGCCCAGGCAGTGCAGGCATCTGAAATACCAGTAGATCAATTGCTTCCATGGAGGTGGCCCCAGGGCTCCCCATGCAGACAGCCCTGGGGCGGGTGGATCAAGTCAGCAGCACCTCTGCTGCATCCCATGTGCAGCACTGCAGCCTAGGAAAAGAAATCAAATCCCTGAACTCTCTTCAGGTCACCAACACACAGAGTGTACGGATGTATACACAGAATATATCAGAAATAATATTCATATTTCTGTGACTCATTTTTAAAAAATCACCTCTGAAAATAAAGACACAAAAGGAGAACTGTACAATTTATCTAGTTTTTAAATGCAGCTTTTTTACAAAACAAAATTTCTGGTATCCCAATCCAACTAATAATGTAAAATATCCTGGATTTCAGAAGGTCTAAACATATGCGAAGTCACTACACCAAGATGAGACAAGACAGAAAGCCACTTTATCTGTAACCTTGCCACCCTTGGCTAAAATAGCACTGACTTCTATGGATTCATTTTTAAGGACCCGCTGATGCCTTGCTCTGCCTGTGAACATTCCCATGGTTTGTGGGATGAGGAAGCGCCTGGTCTGCTGCTCCACTATAGTAGTCCCTCTTCATAATATGTTTTCTAGGTGCTAGTCTGACAGAAAAACAGCTGAGAAAGCTCCTGTTTCACAAGACAGTGTCATAAAGCTTTTGGCACTGCCTAGGGATGATAAGTGCTGTCAAGCAGAGTGATGCTGGCTGAAAAAACGCTGAACTTCAGAGTCAGGAAGCCACAATTCTCCTTGCCAAAGAGTAAGTTAAAGGAAGAAACGTATTCAAACAGCTCATACGCTGAGGCCTAGAGTTACATCACCTGAATCAGGAGGAAGCATAACTAGCATTAATCCATGTGACCATCCCTCTCACTTTTAAATCCTAGAGAGGGAACTGCTGCAAATCCATAATGAGGGTGGCAAGGGCAGGAAAGGGATCACATTCTTGAATCTCACTGTTCCCCCTGTTCTGGCTGACAAAAAGAAAAGAAAAAAAAAGAAAAAAGAAAAGAAACCTCTCTTTCAATGGCTAAGATGTCATTCACTGACAGAAGTCTGCAGTTTGCAAGGGTCATTTAGTCTGGTTTCCAATTCCCAACCCCAGCCTCTCCCATCAGTGTTACCCTGGTACCAGTTCTTTGTTCTCCACCATTACATGGTACAAGCCAGGGGAATTTGCAGCCAGCATTCCTCAGGCTCCAGGACCCACCAAGCGAGGGACACTTCAGTGTTTAATGAACTGCCTGCTGCTTTGACAGGAGCATCTCCAGACAGGACAGTTTTGACTACAGCAAATATATCCTACATATGTTTCTGATTAAGATCCACCCTGTTGTCCTGCTATGTTGCTTGCATTGCTTTATGTCTCGTTACACAGGGTCAGCTTCTACATCTACGTGTAACATGACATAATCACCCATGACAGGGTGAAAAGCCCCCAAGGCAGTACAGAAAGGGAGGCCCATGTGCTCTGATCAGATGACCCCAGACAGCTGTTTGCTTGACACCTTGGGGACATGCAAATAACATGTTCTGTCAGGTTTCTGACTATTGCCAAAGCAAATTTTTGATTCTATTCTGCTAAGTTGTTTGTTCTTCCATTAATAGTCCGTGGGCCAGTCAAATGTCCAAGGCATTGTGAGGAGATCCATGTGTGTTCCTGTCATCCTTATACTCAAAGCCTGCAGCTTTGCTAAGGTGCATGTGAGACTTGAAGGTGCTCTGGGATATAGCAGTCATTACAGATTTCACTACCAACAAGCCAGGAGGAGTGAGTTGGTACTTGCTGGTACTTGCACAGTGCTGATACTGTGCTGATTTCCATCAGCACTCATATAGTGCTGATGGAAAATGCTGAGAAGGCTGAGGACTTTCGTTTCCTGCAGACAGGCTGAGAGTTAAAGCTCTAACATTTTCTTTTCAGAGAAGGAAGCAGTCACTTAGCACCTCATCCTCCAAATAAGATCAGAACTCATCTTCTACCAAAAACATGAGCAGTCCATTGCCCAAGAGCCTCCAGAGATGTCACTGCAACACCATTTCTACCACACACTGAGTATCCTCCTTCCTTGCTCTCTGCTTTGGGATCTGAATATGCTTTAGCAGGCTGGCTTTTCTTTCCTTGTTTTGCAGCATTTTAATCAGACAGATGACCCAGGAGCAAGGGTAAACCTAAACTTCCATAGACTGCATTCATCCAGAGAAACGGTTGCTGGGAAAGGGCTTTGTGTCTGCAGACAGGCTCACATTAGCCCTGAGTGTCCAGATCAGTCTACGTACCTGCTTAATCTACACCATCTATATGTTGCCTGAAAAAAGCCGCACACTAAATCAACTATTATACACATGCACTTTAAAAAAAAAAAAAAAATCAATTTTCATACCACAAATGGGGTAACTAAGGTACTGGAAAAAAATGGGACTTGTCTTATGCCCTCCAGAGGACTGCCCTGTGCATGGTCAGCACTGCCTCCACTAACTGCACTCACCATGAAACCCAGAGCCATCACAGACTCCCAAGAGAAATGGAAATGCTAAAAATGAAGAGGTCAAGGCCAGTCTACAGAATGAGTTCAAAAGAGTTGTTGGGGTGGAGGGACAGCACAAGGGACTGAAGCAGGTGATTGAGTCCAGCTGTGCTACAGGGCTAGTGAAAGGGCCTTGCCAATCCCACCCTTCAGCAACGGGTATTCTTGTTGCAGGGAAGATTTTCCTTTTCTTTCCTGGGCTTCGGTGTTCAGCCGCTCCTGCATTTTGCAGGTGCACTCAGCTGAGACTTGTCCCAGACCCTTGCATTCACACCACATAAAAGCTTATGCCTCCCTCTGTGCCCATGTGTCACAACAGTGTCAGCCCATGTCACCAAGCAGAAACAAACTACAACAAACCTCCTGCACAGCCCCCCAAGGTAGTTCTGCCCAGCTAGCCACTGAAAGAAGGCTTAAAAACTCAACTGAATGAGGCACTTCTACAGAAAAGCAGAATTCAATACATGCTTTATAGGTTAATGTTTGCAATATTTCATGTGAAAAGCAGACTCTTGAAACAGTGCATTTGACCTGCTCAAAACACCAATGTTTGTTGGCATCCCCAGGCTGAAGAGTTTCTTCTAGACTTACATGAGCATGACCAGACTCATGATTTGGCCTGTAGCCTTTTCCCCTTAGGACCAGCTGAGCTGCCTGCCATACATCACGCTGCAGCACATGGGCATTTGGATCTCTCGTAACCCACCACCTGATAGCTGTTGAAATGATCCCATTTCCTTCCATTTACTACTTGCTATTCATCTCCTTTCCTCCCTCCGCAGAAGACCAGTCATTTGGTCAGATTAGGAGGTTCTGGGATTTTGTTTAGCAGCCAGGAAAATGTTGCTAGAAAGTAGTGAGTGGCTCTTGGCCCTGTCAAACCAACTCCAAACCTCATCAGTTTTCAACAAAGCTCTGAAAACACATTCAATTGATATGAAATCATACAGACAAAAAGACTTTAGTTGAGGCAGTCAGTTTGCTGAGGGTAGATCACAGCCAGCTCAGACCACAGCCCTTCTCTTTAGCCAGCACAGCTCTGCAGATATATGTGTGAGCAGAGTGTCTATGGAGCAGCGTACGGAGAGTGGAGATGTGTGCGGAGGGCAGGGTCTCTGACGAAGAGGAGAGGGGAACACGATCTGACTGCTGCACTGCAAGACGCAGCATCGCGCTTGAGAGAGCGGCATGCCAGGGAGATAGGGGGAGAGGATGGGCTGTACGTATCTTAGGGATGAGAAAGGTCTTTGCGCACGTGCAAGCCCAAGGAAGTTGCCTGTCTGTGGAGAGGACAAGTCTATACGGAAGAGGCTGGTGAGGTAGGAACAGTATCCTGGGCAGGGAGGAAGAGGCATCAGCACACGCTTTGGAAGGTGTCCATGAGGGAAAGAGGAGAAGGTGAGGGGGAGCACAGGAACGAGAGAGAAAGAGCTTCAGCCCAGCAACTT
>JAVCKT010023359.1:8471-24487 GCA_032273925.1 Rhynchotus rufescens
ACTTGAAGGAGTCACTGGCATCTTACCCAGTATGTTTTATTTTCTTCTTTGAATGCAGAAAACCACTAGCGCTTGTTTGAAACTATGGCATCAGTCTGGTTTATAAATCCACTGAATAAAATGTCTTTTAAGAAGAAGCAGAAACATTTACAGCTCTAAATTCTGCTTATGAATCTTCTGCAGCTGCCAAGAAAGAGCAAGATTTATCCCCTAGGTATAGAAAACAAATAGGAAATCTGCTGTCAGCTTCAATAAATCAAAATGAATACTCGCTGCCACTCCTTTCCATTATGAACTTTCCAGATAAACTGCACGGGGTTTGAAAACAAACCTACTAACCTGGGTTTATCCTTATAGCTGTCTTGGGATGCTACAGAAATGGGCAAAAAATAAATAAAGGCCAAAAATTAAACAGACAGAGCATTTCTGCAGGTGCACTGGTAGCAGATACCACCAGATGTTTCCTTTCTACCCGAAAGCATCTCAACGTACCCAGAGCTGCTATTCAGGGCGTCCTGCTGCCCAAGCTGCAGTTTCTCCAGCAACTCGGCTTCCTAATGTGGGAATGTGATCTGGGCACTGCAGCTCTGCTCTCTGCACCTTCTGGGCTATTTTCTAAAGCATCCTGCCCTTGAGGCGAGCTGCTCCGCAAGGCACTGCTGCTCCCTCTTGAACTGCACCGTCTTATACCTGCTATTTTTGTAACATCTGGAAAAAGGGACCAGACATTTTCCTCTCTGTTCTTTACTAGGATTATGCTGCAGGTACACAAAAAACCTGTGAATTTCCTTTTTGCTTTGATCCAGAGTCAAAAAGCTATCGACTTTCGTGGGATAGCCCAAAGTCCATCTCTAAATATATTCATATATATAAGATAAACCTGTATTGTGAGCCTGACTTGCAATTAACCCATAAACCACCACCTGCTTGTTTATTAACATGGAAGCGGACGCTAAAAAAGCCTTTTATTTCACAGACCGTTTCCTGAAGCCATGCTCTAACCTCATTCACCCATTTTGGCAACAACATTCGGTGATAAACACTAAATTTTACAAGGAGACAGCCTTAAAAAAACAGTATGTTTGAGGTTTGCTATTCACGAAAAAGTCCAAGAGAGGTTTTCCATCCTTTCTAAGTGTTTGCTGCTCTATTGATTGTGTTCATGCTTCTTGCAAAACTTCACAAGGACACGATGAAAAATAATTCTATTAACTGCACCAAAGCTACCACATACTTCATTTCTAATTATAAAAGCTGCCTTCTCAGCTGAAGTCTGTTGGATAGATAAGAATTAAGCAACTATTTTAATGCAGATACTGGCTGTATTCCGAAAGTCCAAAACTGCCTATATATAAAAATAAAATTTAAATCTCTATTTCCTAGTACACTAAAAAAAAAAATTCAAATCTTACAGTAAAATTAGTTCTTTCCGTTCACTTAATTAGAATGTATTACATTCCAGATACTACAACAACAACACAAACTCAGATCAGATTTTAACGTCTATCAATTGTAATTATTTTCCTTCCCAATTTGTTACCTTCACCTACCCAGCTCATTAATTCAAACTGCAGTAGTTGGCTGTGAATCAAATCTACATGTTGTAACTGATTGTTGTGAAATTACTCACACAGTGCTTGCATAAGCAAACTTGTGCAAAACAGCCTAAATGAGTATAGCCGATAAGAGATTTTTTTTCCCCTGTAAAAACAGTAAAAAAACAAAACCAAACCACATGCAGCAAGAAGGGATCTGATCGCATAGATTTTCTATATTACCTTAAAGACCGTTATCAATCCTCCATGATCTAAACATGAACAAAAATGAGCTCCCCTTCTCAGTAATGCAAAGAGAGGTTCCACAGATGGCAGTGGAAGGAAATGCTTCCTTCTCGCTTGTATTAGGGAGGAAGAAGTGGTTTCAGATTAGCTTTGCTTTTAAGAGAAAAATGGGTGGGGTGGAAAGGGAAGACAGAAGAGGCAAAACAGTTCTGCAAACCCCAGCAATCATTGACCTGCCAGCAAAAACCTCCCTGCAATCCTCCTAGTGCAACACAGTGGGATTACAGGAGGAGAACTGGAAGGAACATTACTGTAAATTAGTTCTGAGGAAGTGTCAAAGCAAGCCCATTATATAGCAAAATGTTTGGCTCACCTATCTGCTTAACAAGCTGCTATGAAATAATTGCTAATAACACTCTCATTAGTCATGTCAGTGCTGGGTGGCATCGTTAAATGGCACCGTGTGAGATTTCCACTTGTTGGCTTATACGTGCTCCAAAAGGAAAGCAGGAGAGCTGCAAAGATGCGATCACTCCAAGGAAATAAAACACCTTGTTAGGTTTGCAAAACCAGTGTCAGGCTTAAAGACTAATACAGAAGGCCCAGAAAAAAACAAAACTCTCATAGAACAACATTTCATAATTGAAGTTTTTATTTCTTCACTTTTTCCTTAGTACAAAGCTTTGGCATCAGCAAAATTTATGAAAAAATAGAATGTACTAAATAACGCTTGTGCTGCATGATCGATAAATGATGCATAAAAATAGGTGTATCCCTCCAAGGCAATCGGCCGGGAAGCGTTTCTTCAATACCATTCTGCTCTGTGGGGCAGAAGAAAAGGGACAAAATGTTTACAAAGTTAACACTGCTAATACTCAAATAAAAATCCTGTACAAAGTAAATTAGTGAAAAAAGACTATACAGGGCTAGAGCAGTGAGAGAGGCCTGGACTCCTTGCATCCTACATTCTACACTCCCTACATTCTTAAAGGATGAGTAAAACAGACAAGATTGCCAGAAGTTGGAGGGCTTTTTTTGAGGAAAATCCAGCTGCTACTGAAAAAAATATCTAAGCAGTGATATCTCCATGTCTGGGTTTTTTTGGACTTTAAAATACAGTTATGTAGTCATACGTGGTCATTCCCTAAAAATCCCCTTGGGCTTTTTAAAAAGTATATTTAAATCCAGACCTAAATTATTCAGTGGTAGAGGAGTTGATGTCAGAACAGTTCTGATCGCCGAGCCCTGGATATTATGAGATCCAGTGAATGCCTTGGTTTCTAATCTCTCAGACTATGCTTAATTTTTATTGGGCTTTGTTTAAAAGTAGGTATTTTTCTACACACGTAAGCACAACTGCAGAACGATTACTCTAAACAAATGTGTTTAAGCTGCGGGAAGAGCAAACAAGGAAAAAAAAGCATCAGGGCATGTTCTGAGGAGAGTTTTATTGCAGGCTATTTGGCACCTTTCCCTTGCACCTGTACACTACGCAGCCTCATTCGTACTGCTTTTCTCTTCTGATATGGGAAAACAAGAAAAGAAAACCTCAGCTTCCTCTTGAAACACTACTGTATGAAATGTAGTATATATCAGCATTGCTTTTATATGGAGGAGGACAGCATATGAAGCAGGTTCTAGTGATATTTAATGGAAGTCACAGAGAGGGAGTGCTGCCTTGGGTTCTGCATGATAATCTGCACAGAAAATTCCTCTTGTCTTGCATTTGGAAACACAGGGTGTCAATGAAACACTAAATCCAAGAAGTGGTGGCAGGCGTGCATATGTTTTAAGCCATCTAAAACGAGCAGTCTAAGTGTGCAGCACTGGTAGAGGCTGCTTTGCTTCCAATGGATTCGGTTGAAAAGCCAGGGCAGGTAAAAGACAGAGCTGGGCACCTCAGGTGCCTAAAGCAGCAATTTTGGACAGCTCAGGTTGCTGCCACTGCTCATCTACTTCAGCCTGCCTCCGAGTGCACATTTGTATACGCTCAAATTTTCAGTGCTGTCACTGGTCAGGGTAGCTCACAATAAATCAGTGTGTCCTGCCAGTACGTTCCTAAGGGAACATCTTTCTGAAAAGCCTTCCCTGGAGGTCCTAAATCTCTGCCAATGAGAAGAAATTTGCCCTTTCCATAAAAGTAGAGCCAGAGCCAGTTGAGCAACACCAAGACAACAGGAAGAGTTGCCATGGAAAGGATAGAAATACAAGTGCTCTGCAGACCCAAACTGGATGATACTGCATGGACTCCAGTTCCTTTACCTTCTTCCTAAGGATGTGGAAATGCCTAGAAAGTCTCAGCAGAGACTGCCTTGGAATCTCACCTCATTTCTGGTAAGAGACCAGAGCACAGTTAATGTCACCTCAGCTGTGTCAAGATATTCAGAGAAAGAAAAATGTTGACACTTCCCCTCCTCAAAAAAGTACGTCAGGACTGAATATATATCATTATCCCAGATGTTCTGTACATCTAATCTGAAAACAACTGGATGTACCTACTAGTTAATCCACCTGCAAAACAGATCACATAACTATAAAAAGAGAACTGAGAGGCATATGCTGGAGTCATTTCTTGCCCAGCCTGTCTGTGAGGAGGAGGGAAGGGAAACAGTCCATCAAAATTAAGAACACGGAAATGTCTTTAAGTATTCTTCTGACTGCAATTCTTACAGCACACCCAAATGAAAGGTCAGGAGACTGGTCTGCTCTACCCACTTAGGAGCAGCAGCAGCAGCACAGTTGCTGTTTGTCTCTCTCTGTCTCTGACAGTAAAATGCTAGTTCTCTATTTAAATGTCTTTTTTAGTTTAAGAAAAAACTTGACTGAGAAACTGAGGTGGAAACTGTCAAAGGCAGGAGTAGTAACTTCTGACTCCAACAAGTGAACTTCAGGAGGATTAATGGCATAAATCTAACTTCCACTGAGATCACTGATCAAAAATGGGTATGAATATTGTCATTCTTCCCCCTTTCACTCTTTCCCTTGGTGGGGAGATTATCTTATACAACTCAACTACATTGAAATTAAGAGGCATTCCAGTGTTACCCTAGAGCCTACTGTTATTAGTGGAATATTAACATTTCAGAAAAGCAGAAAAAATGCATTTTTTTCCCTGTTTGCTCAGTATCCTGCATTTTTTCCCTGTTTGCTCAGTATCTCTTCCTAACACTATGACACACACTCCAGAAATATATAGAAATATCTGAATATTTACTTACTCGTTAGCATTCAAGCTAGCTGTGGCTTTGATGATCATGTAGCAGAGTGTGAGGGCACTGAGGAGGCCAAAACTGGCAATAATAAACCATTCTTCTGTTGACAAAGGAAAGGGAGGAAATCACTCGTGGGAGAAGGCTCATGTCAAAGCGATGCCAACTTTCCCCTCAGACACCATGGGCGGAAGACAAGAGGTTTCTAAGCCATGGCTGGCACCAGGAAGTGAAGCAGAAGGAGGTTAGCCACAGGGTTACTGCCTGGAGGAGGCTAGCAAAGAAGAAGTGGAGAGAGGTGCAGAAAAAACACGTGGCAAAACAGCATTTCCTGGCTGAGCCCAACGGTTAGCAATAAAGACAGGCTGCTTAACATTGGAAAGTGAAATGCAGAAATGAGGGAAAATATCACGAGAATTCAGCCTGGCCCCAAGTCAGAAAGACGACTGTCACGGTCGCTTTGGGTTTGCTGGGATGTGTCTTTTCACATCCAACGTATTTTCATTTCAGGTTTGTTTGCGTCTTTGCCCTCTAACTCCCTGAACAAATGTGACAGTGTTATTCTACAACAAAAAAATAGGACCACTTGGTCAAGAGCAAAGCATAATTAAAGTTTTATGCTTTATAGACAGAAATACGACACGGAAAAAATCATTTCAGCGTTAGTGCATCTATACAGACACTTAAAAATAGAGAAGAAACAAAACTAATGGTATTAAAGAATGTTCACTATTTAAAGTGTTACACTTTCAGGATCAATTTGACACATAGTAATAAGCTGGAATACAAATACACTTTTGCAATATATGGCCTTTGGTTTACATCATATGCATCCAAGAATGCACGTGTCATCCAGAAAATCTAAACATGTTCACAGCCTTTTTTACAGCTTTATTTTATAAACACTGTCAGAGTGAACTGTTGCTGGTATTTCTTGTTTTACCCTGGCATCCCATCTGTGCAAGCCAAGTGCAACAATTTGGAAGGGCAGTAAAGGAATCTTCTCCAAAACCAGGTGGTTACAGAGTGTAACTGAAACTACCGAGCGATCCCTCCCGCAGTGACCAAGCAAGCAGCACACCCGCAGATTTGCTCTCTCCTTAATGGCACTGGAACCATCAGTGATGGCAGCGACTCCCTGGTTTTGCAAAAGATCTAGATTCTGTGCTTGGATTTTTCCACCTCAGACCAGGACGCTTACAAAACGCACAGTCCATGTCCATAAGAAAAGCGTTTTCTGCTTGTTTGAATGATATGTTTGTTTTCGTCCTGTGCCTAAATAAACACTGTGTAATGGACTACATCGGTAACACTGCGTATGTATGTGCGTGTATATATATATATATATATATATATATATATACATGGTGACAGTGATAGATTTCACGTTTAGATTACAGATGCACAACAAAAATACAAGGAGAAAATTAAACTGCTATGCTGCATGAATTCTATTTCTGTATTTCAGCCAGAAAAAAACCCAAGCATTCATGCATCAAATTGAGTGCCTACAACATTTAGAAATACAATGAAATTCCACACATACTGTATTCGCTATAGGACTTCTTATACATTAAAATTCTCAGGTAAAAGTCTATGCTGTGGAGATTTCCCATGCTGCTTTTTTGGATAAGAGCTTGAAAACAGCGCAGGAACAAATTTCTGATCTCATAAAACACCTGGAAAATACTCAGAACTGTTGGTACATCAGATAATTTTTACATTCACAAATTTTGAAAGAGAAAAAAAAGTCTGCTGAGGGACACCAGAATTCCAGTAGTAACAATCTCAGGAGGAAAATACTTGCAGAAATATTAACCAGCTAAAATATTTATGCATGCATAAGTTATTGCACATAAAATATTCTAGAAGAGTATTGTTTGTGACGATTCAGCTTCTCATGCTGGTTACCAAATTCAGGAGGGTTTTTTTTATTTTTATTTTTAATTTCATCCAGTGTTCTTTGGACACCAGTCTAAATGGATATACCATTAATAATGGAACTGCTGGCACTGTTGTACCTAGAGTTATCAGTTTCAAAGTGGAGCATCCGCTTCCTACAGAGACACTGAGGTCACCTTCATCTCTGCAAGAACATCTTTTACCACTGCCCCGTGGCACAAAACCAAAGCAAGTGCCACATACCAGAAAACCCAGAGAACTGTAAGGGAAGCCAGCGAAAACTTACTTGTCACAGCAATGTTGATCTCTCCTGACCTGGGAGTCAGCTCCCCGTCCTGGGGGAGCTGCGACATCCCCGAGGTGCGCAGGGGCTCCAGGCTGAGCGAGCTGTCGTTGGTAAAGTCACCAAGAGCCGAGCGCCTGGCTGCTGGCTGGCCCCTCGTGAGCCTTTCCATGTCGAAGGCTACGTTATCTGTACATGGCACGTTTGGCTGGAAAAGCAAGCGATTCCCCCATTAAAACGGCAAGCAGTCGACATGCAGGAAGCATATGAACTGAATATAACCACACACGCACGTTTTATTCAGATGTTGAGGCTCCTCAGATCATAGAGAAATACATCACAAAGTTCTCTCTTCAGTCAAGTTAATCCTATTTCTTCCACCTTTACAATGAAGTTAAGGTTCAGGAAAGGCACTCAAACACGCTTGCATGATAGCCAGTGCAAGCCTGTATCGTTTACTCCTGTGAGCAATTATCAAGTTTCCTCTCTTTGAGCTCTATTTCCACAGTGGGAAGGTCTTGCATAACATGCACTAACATCTACAGTCTCCTCTAAGATTTCATGGTATGGTTTTAACTGCAAAAATAGCTTAGCCACAATATGAAACTGTGCAACTTTTCAATTGACGCAGCCAGAAATGGAGACCTGAATATTAATTCTCTCACTGTGCTCGATTCAAAAGGTGCTTTAGTCAGGACAAAACTCTCCAGTTGCCACGAATAAATATCTTCACATGCCCTCCTTTTTCTCCCTTATTTCCTTCTTTCAAGAGCAGCATCATGCCCATGCTCAGAGCTTCTCACATGGGAAAAACAGTAAAATCATCTTTGAGGCCCATCTATCCCCTTGTGAACCCATCAACAAAACCAGCCCCAAGAAGCCCCCTAAGCCATGAGCTGCTCTACCCACAAGGAAAATGCAACTAATGCACTTTGTGCAGCTTTGGGCACAGCATTTACTGTATAAACAGATCTGAGAACATCTAGAGGAGACCACAGCAAGAGATTTAGAAAGAAAAAGCAACCAAGCAAGCATTCTTTCTTCATTATAGCATAACTCACCACAATTCCCAGGGCCTTCAAGATGTTCAGTTTACACATGGGACACGTACAGTGCTCACTAAGCCATGGATCCACACAAGCTTTGTGGAAAACGTGCCTAGAAGAACAGCCGTGACACATATTAAATAATGTGGAGTGGCAAACTACATCAGAATTATTTCAACAAGCTTGTAAACGGTTGCTTTTTTAACTAGGTAAATGAATTTGAGAACTGTCAGTGTTTCGTGCTGACTGCAATAAAAACAAAGTTACTAATACTCCACATTGGGATTTTTTTTTTCCTTTTTTTTGTGGATATGAGTAGGCACATGGACAGCATAAAAAGGGCAATGTAAATTCCCCATCATAACCTCATGTGAAGCCTTGCCTCAATTACTGCTAAGAATCTGATCATAAATCAGGTGGGTATCCCACAGATTCATCAGAAATTAATTCTATTGAAAATCAGCCTATTTACAAATTTTAAAGATAAATTGGATAAACTTGTGTTTGATTTTGCAAGGCCCTCTTCAATAAGCACGTCTGAATGAAAAGAAGAAACAATATTTTAAAAGGCTTTTTCTACAGTCAGTATTTTTTAGTATCTGGAAAGAAAACATGTCTATCATCATATGACGGTTGCAGAAAAAGCAAAACCCTTTCAGAAATGAAAAAGCAAAATAGGCTTCTACTTTCTCAGTGGGGAACTCTGTGCTGGTGAACAGTTTGAATTGCCACCTACATGGCTTACAAAACCTTCTAGTCACGTGAATACAAATCTAACAGTGTTGAATTGATATAAATCAAAATAACAAGAAAAGAGTATGCAGAGGCTATAACAACATATCTAAACTAAAGGAACAGATTTGTTCTCCTGCCTTTTCAGGCAAAGAACTAATTTAAAGCATTTTTTTTCAGGGCAGAAACAGTTCTCACTAGACTTTCTATGCGTGAGAGAATTGGCAAAATAACCAAATTGGACTGACTGCCTATGGGAGGAATATAGATCTTCCCTTTCCAGCAGCAATGGCTATAGAACCTCTTGGGAGACAAAAGCCAAGCGCAGCTTTACCTGCATACCACAGACGGGGATCACGACAAAGACCAACAAGCCGAAGGGCTGCTTAGCCTGCAAGCAGCTTTGCTCTAAAATGAACAGGCGAAAGGGCAGTGGCAGAACAAGGTGTTTTTAACCTACCTGAGACATCAGCAGCACAGTCTGCAAGACTGCACGTCCCTCAGACAGCACAAATCTCTAGAGCTCTATCTCCCCTCCTGTCCCAGGTTACGTGTGCTGCTCTGCCTCAATAAACTCATCACGGAGCCAGGGACCTCCTTCCTCTCTATCTCACATGACTTTAAGAGCAGAGACCAAACAAGGGATGTTACCAGATGATTTGCTTTTACATCTCCAGAAAGTCACCTAGGAGGCTCCTAAAATTGTGAATAAACATGCAACGAAATAATACAGTTATTTTTTGTCTATGGCTACCAAGTCTGAAAGAGCACAGTGCAGGCAACAGAACATGTACAGGGAGGGAAGGAACTTTCCTTATCTGTATTCCACATAGAATTTGCAGGAATGGAAACTTGGAAAACTGTATGTGTTATTGGCCAAGGAGCTGAAGCTGTAATCACAGAGCAGCATAACAGGATTTAATGTGTTTCTACTGCCACTTTTCAGAAGAAAACAGTGTTACTTCCACATTCATGGTTGGTCTGCTATGTAGCACAGAAAGCAAAGCTCTCTGCACTACACAGTGCACAGCTGAGCGCCAGACCGCCTTGTTAAGCAAATTTAGATATCTCATTTAGTCACTTTGCTGGACAGTATGCTTTAGCAACAGGGTAACAAGTGATGAAAAACAAGATATGTACACTGCTTACTGCTGAAATAAGTGTACAAAATGCAGACCTATTTCTATTGTTGATTCTTATCGCACTCATTGCTCACAAAGCTACAGAAAACAACATTTAAAAGTCCTCTGGTGATAAAAAATGTTTGAAATCTACTGATCGGTAATAACGATGCTATTGTTCTATTAGACAAATTATGGCTTTTAGTTGCTTACATTTCCTTTTAAGATTCTGAGATCTGTTTAGAGTAGGTCAAACCTGAAAATCTAATATTTTGTGAAACAGCAGACATCAAGACTCCAAAGAAGCATGAGAACAGCTTTAATACATCCTTATCAGCTCATCAGTGCTTAGCACTGTAAAAGCACTCGGGTCAAGTGAAGCAGCCTATTGATATGGATTCCTACATGTATCAGCTAAATATTATGAATTATCTTAAAGAGTCTTTAGCAGTTTTATACAGTCCAAATGCACCAGAACAGCTCAACTATTTTTTTGACCTCATCGTTCTTTGCTTTCAATTCCTAAACCTTCATGGATGTTTGGTGATGTGCTTTAAAAAGTACAGTTCCCCAAAGGTTATGCATTGATTTAAATCAGCATGGCTCTGTACTATTTATGCTGTTTATCTGCTCCTTAAAACGCTTGCTGATACCATCAGCAGGGCTCAGGCTCCGTCTGGATTTCTGTTTCCAAGAGTAAAGCAGCAGTTTAAAGCAATGATGGTGATAAACACACGAATTACTTTTAAAACTCAGGCTGCCAAAGCAAGCCCTTGCGTTTTATGCTGTTGTAAATGTTCTCCACCTTCATATTTCTGTCATTTGTTCAATAAGAAGCTTTCTAAAACTGTAAATCTGATGAGCGCCCGGGGAGTTGCTTTAGGGCTCAGAGGCCGACTACGCTCCCCGGGGAAGGAGGCACGAGGGAGGCCAGCGGGATGCAGCTTTTGTGGCTCTGGCCTCCGAGGGCAGGAGGAACCAAGGCCAGCAGAGAGGCCGGTGGCCCCGCGGGAGCCCCCAGCATGGGCACAGTGCCAGGCAGGTGACCTGCACGTATTTTTCCACTCTGTCAGCACGCTCAGGGCTAGGGCCTGCAGCCCGCAGCCAACACGGCAACCGCGAGCGCCGCACAGGACAACTCCTCTAGCCCTCGATGCAGAGGCAGCTCAGCTCAGTCCTGCGCTGGTGCAACGGCTCCAAGCAGCACAGAGCAGAAGGGGAAGGGTGCAGGTGTGTTTGCAGGGGCTATTTCTCTAGAACTTGCTACCTTATCTGCTCTCTCCCAGGGCAGCAGCCCAAGGAGCCCTGTGCACCGTGGTGCCTTGTGGAGCAGCATCCTTGAGGCTGCAGGGACAACCCTCACGGCTGGGGGGACACGTGGGCACTTACGGTCCTTTGTGGCCAGCAAATCCGAGCAGCGACACCCGGCCGGCCGCGAGGAAGGTGCCCCCCACCTCCAGGCACGAACGGCAGGGCCCAGCAGCTTCCCTTCCTCCCGCCAAAGCTATCGCCGGGACGGGGAGCCGCTGCCGTCCACCACGGGGTGCAGAGGTGCTGCAGGGAGGGCAGGGGTCAGCTCTGAAACTGGGCGTTAATCAGCTCTTTTTTGAAAAATATAAAGCAAGCTGCTGTTTAAAGCTGGTAAAAAGGTGGCTTCAGTCATTTTCACTATTTTCCCCCTTTTTGCCCACTACCAGAGAATATTAACATTTGGCTCAGAACATATCTAATATAGTTTAGCCCTGCATAATGTCCTTTTACATCCGTCTTCACTGCCCAATTGATTCTTCCTTTCCTTTCTCAAATGTCTGCTACTCCTTTAATTCTTTCTGCATCATGGATTTCCTCCTTCCCAGGCCGGCCTGCTGCCCTTCCAATGTCATTCCCCACGCTTTTCTCCTGTCACTTGGCTCTCCCCCTCCCTTTTCTCTCAGTTATCATCTTTCCTACACACCATCTTTCCTGATCACTTTTCACACGGTGCCCATTCATCTCCACTGCAGGGAGATGAAGTAAATGGAGATGAAGTAAAACTCCCTCTGAATGAAGAAAATTATCCATGAGCCTTGTCTTTTGTTAGCATCCTTCTGACATTTGCTGATGCTTCTTATTTTTAAACACTTACTCTATGACATTCACACATAAAAAAAGTGTTTCTCAGGCTCTTAAGTCTGAAAATGACCCCTTCTGCCTGCACAGAGGTGGGCTGGGAATAGAGAGGACTTATCCCTCCTGTGTACTAAAAGCAACACGTAGGTGTTGCCTGGAGGCTGCAGTACTGAACATACTTCTACATCCGTGATACAATATGAAGGATACAAATTTAACTGCACTGCTTGTATTTTTTTTTTTTAATTTCTCCCAATTTCCCACCTGGTAAAACACTCCCCATCACAAATATGATCTCTGGATGCAGAATTTAGGTGCAACTTATCTGGACGGCCCCATAAGCCTGTGTGAGCCGGACTCCTCTCTAGAAAAGCACAGTGCCAGACTATCAACTGGGCCTAACAATTCTGGGAGCCAGCAGAGGGAAATGCTACTTTTACACTGAAGAAATCAGCAGGGATCCTGTCTGTCAGCGATTCCTACCGTCTAATGATAACTTCTTCCAAAATCCCAGTTAGACACACTCCTAGCCTTTCATTTGCCTCCTCTTGGTCAAGCCATTTTCCCCATGGTTTCTTGCAATTGATTTTCTCAAATCTGTCTTAGAGGCTGTCTTGCAGATGTCATTGTCACTAGCTTTGCATGCTGCACTTGAATGGAAGGTTGGAAAGTCAGGAAGTAGAAAGGGAGTAAATCTCCAAAACAAGATTAGAAGAGATGCTTCTCAGCAGACTGAACAGTTTTACCTGCAATCTAAAATTTACTGGGTTCATCTCTGCAGGGACTGTCTGGCCCAGTAGCCCATGCTGAGTGTGATGTCCTGTGGAAACTACCTGTCTCACTGCTCCTGTCTAACCAAGACATTTCTGCTCTCAACACAAAACTGAACTGCAACAAAGAGTGGGATTTCAAAAAGAGAAGTAGAATGTGAACACAACAGTCTTCAAACAGCAAGAATGTAATCTGAGCCTTTGATGACCTTATATTTTTGTAAAAAGCAGAACAGAAAGCATCTACATAAGTGCCTTGTTTTCTCCCTACGTGGCGAGGCTGAACTGGAGGATGCTGCGCTGAGCTGGCAGTCAGGTGAACCTTCATCCAGCTCCATGAGGCAGCTGTACCTGTCCCCAAGAGCAGGGAGCTGCAGGACTGTGGCTCACAACATGTTAAACAGTACTGCACAAAGTATTCAAAAACAGAGTTTTCTGGGGGGTCAGGGGTTCTCTTGCACACAGCTTTCTCACTTGAGGCAGTATCTGCTTAGGACTTCTGCAGAGAGCAATCCTTCCAGGGATTGGTAACCAGTATCCAGATGGTCATCACCCAGCTAGGGCTTTGCTACAGCTGGTTGTTGAACCCCACCTCATCTTGCAATAACCCAGTATAATAAAAAATAGGGTGACTGAGGTGGATGGAGAGAGGAATTCAGCATCAGAAAGGCACAGAGAAAGAGGATTTCTGAACATCCATTTCATGCATTGAAATTTAGTGTCACCCTGAATTATAGAACTGAAGCTTTTTATCAGTCAGCTTTATGGTTCAAAATTACTGTTTCAGAGGTTTCTCAATTTCCAGATAATATTAATAAACCAAAGAGTAGAGCTTGAATTCACACAGCAGCTTTACCTAATAACACAACATAACTCTGAAATGTCTTTTGTCTTTGGAGTAATATTTTTATGGGGCAAGATAACATCATCTTTGAATGAGTAAAAACAACTGAACTGTTAAAAAAAAAAAAGGACCTACATCTGTTTGGTCAAAATCTTATAAATCTTTATAGCTCTTTTTCAAATACTTCTAAGCAAACACTTGCAGGTTATATTAATCAAGCACAACACTGAGCATCTAAAACAGTTCATTGCTTCCCACTGCCCAGGGTGTAAAGAAAATATAGAAAAGTAAATGGAATTAACTGCCTAGCTTCAATAGTAGAATACTTACCTGATGCATCATATTTCGACTCCAACGCTGTGACTTAGGTGCCTCTAGAGTATCATACACAAACTCTTTATATACTAAACACAGGCCAAGTTACTGGATCTTGGCTATGTATATATATACAAACACATTCTGTTGTGCATATATATGTGTGTATATGGACATAAGAAAGTTTTGCACTTCAGAATAAAAGTGTGAGAAGTGCTGAGTAATGCATATAACTGCTAAGAATTACTCACTTTCCCCAAAAAAATCATCAGGTAGAAAACCACTCAAACAAGCATCCGAAAAACTTGGCATCACAAAAAACTCTAGAATGAAGTGAAATGGAAACAAAGCAAAAGCCTGTGTCAAGAGAATGGTGCAGAGCAAGGAAAAAGCTGTTACATTTTAAGCACCAATGCAGGATACGCAGGCACAGGCCAAGAACACGGCACTGGAGAGCCCAAACACTGAGGGTGTGAGGGCTGGCAGCATCACATTTCTTTGGCTGTGGGTTTCTGAAACAGTCTAACAAGACGCTGCAGATCCACTGTGCAGAAGGTTGTAGCTATTATCTAATTCATTATAATTATGTTTATTGTGTCTGGCCACTATTCGGTCTTTAAATCTCTCCTCATTACAATCGTAATAGCTTCCCACTGTTCATATGCCAAAACTGCCAGTTTTTGAAGATTCTCTTTTTTAAATGAAGAAAAATAAATCCTTTGCTGTCCATAACTGTGCCAGCAACCACCTTCACACCTTCTGGTATTATAGATAGTCTAAGATAAATGACTAATATTAGGGCTGGAAGCATCTAACAAACACGTCTGTAAATTGCAATGTAGATTTTGCACAAAATGAAGCAAAGGAGCACGAAGAAAAATGTTTCTACACAAAGCAACTTTACTAGCTTACTTGCATGGTAAAATGCGGACAACATCGTTCTGCTTGTAACTCTCAATGCAGACAGCACAATGATCAAAGTCTGGGTCTGTTTCCTAAAACGAAGAGAACAGAAATTCAAGTCAAGAGGTTAGGCTAAAATTAAGGTAAATGCAGTTTTGATTAGAATGTGAATTGCATTGCAACAATGTGGCTATTACTAGGAAGGGGCTAAAACAATGACTGGGTTATGTTCCAACATAACTTGGAAACATTTACTTCCAAATTGTCCTTTACTCTCATACCTAAAAGGTCATTCCCCCTCATTTTGAGCTGGTAACCAACTAGTGGAAATTTAAGTAAGAATGAGTGTTATAATTACTCAATTGATTCACCAGAAAATACAGTAGCAATCTTCCTTGAGGATTTACTTCAGCTTGGAGCAAAAATATGTATTTTATATAAGCTGGGTTAAGTTTTTATGCTGGGATTCCCTTTTGTAGTCAAGACTAGTCCTGTGTTTTGACCACTTCTCATTTTCAGCAACACCATTTTTCACAGGCAGAGCTGAAAATGATTCTAAGCTCAGAGTTTCAAAAACACCAGCAAAAAATCCTACTCAGAGAGCACTCAAATGCACTCTCAATTGCAGTTGCCAGCTACAGTGCAACAAGTCCTTAAGCAAGGAAAACTTCTTTGAAAGGCACAGACTTACAGCATACATAAATACCACAAGACCCACTAAATACTGCACCACAAGATGATCTCCCAACAAGAAAACCAAGATCAAAAATTGAAGAGGAATGAAAAAAACAAGCATAAAATTGTCTCTGCTGACAAAAATTAAACATGAGGCTCAAGACTATTACGTTGAAATCTTATTATTGTACCTTATCACCCTTCTTTACTGTCCTGGTTGTCAATTTACCAATGGCTTTCTTGGCAGCATCTCCAAGACGACGCTAATAGAGGGGTAAAGAAAAGAGCACAAATTAAACCCTGATAGACAGACTTTATTTCTATAC
>JAVCKT010023360.1:0-12449 GCA_032273925.1 Rhynchotus rufescens
TTCTTTAATTCTTTGTGACTTGAATTGGACATGACTTTTTCAATAATCTACCCTGAATTAAGACCAGGATTCCTCATCTCTAGTTACATGGGGACGTCTACTTGCCCTCCTACAGAGAGCTGTCACAAAATTAATGCTCTCTAACCATTGGTAATCTTTCTGCTATTGTAAGATGCAAAGGAGATGAGTATCAGCAAGTAACAAATTTCAACTAACTCTCAAAATTTTTTGCTAAAATTTTCCGGAATGATCTGTTTCTTGTTGATGTTATTCAACATCTTTCTTAATTACTAACGGACTGCAAATCACTGCATTGCCCTGTGGTATAGGACATCATCTTTTTTATTTCCTCAGTAGCTGCTTTTCTCAGTGACAGTCTTAGCTCTGGTCTAGGTACAAGAACTGATGACTGAAGTGAACACTGTTTGTTTATTTCCATTGTGACTCACAAATACCATGGGAATAGCCTGTCTCCTGACCTGCAGGTGTAACTGCCATTGACTTCAGCAGAACTTGCAGTAAAAGCAGTAAATGAGAAAAGAGTTTTGGAGGCAGATACTATCCTTTATCTTATAAGCTGACTGAATAAGCGAGATCTCTACAAACCTTACTTCATTCTGATGGCAGTTGAATGTATAATCTGAACATAGTAGTTGTTTCATAAACATGATTTCTGAGTAACTGTATGTTGAGATGTCACTAATGTATATTATACTGTAGCCACTATAATCAGTGTCTTTCAAAAAGCTAGTTATGCTTGCTCTTAATATTAATGTAATTAAATGTAATTAAATTCCTAATATCAGAGCTGTACACAAATTAAATAGGAAAAGAATAGATAGATTCTGTAATTAATACTGAAATGAGTCTGCAGCACATTCAGGAATGAATAGAAGCCTAGAAGCATGCACATTTTTCAAATGTTAGGTTATTTAGGAAAAATTATGTTTGACTAATGCAAACATCTTAGACCAGAATAACCAGAATATTCTCTAGAAGAAAGACACTTTATGAAAGAATAGAAAAAGATAAGAGGAAAACTCATACAATTAAATGAAAGCCTAGGTAAAGGCATCTTTTGAAGAAAGAATATGCTTTCTGGCTCTGAGTAAAACAGTGCTGATTTTTCTAAGTTACGAAAAATATCATACCAAGGCACTTTGTTATTACAGGTGCATAGGGCAACAGTGGCAACCATAAAAGTGCACAAATATAAACAAACTTCTGTCTATCCACATGTACAGAATGACAAACAATAAAAATGCTAAACACCAGTTAATTTCAGTGCACTCTCTGAAAAATATCAGTCCAAGACACAGTAAAATTGTCTGGGCAACTTCATACTGATTATCTCTTGTACTGACATGTTCCATGAAAAAAACACAGGAAATTGTATATATCTTCTTCATACCAACAGTCAGAAAGGACAAAAGACTCAACTTGCAGCTTGAAAAACCACAGAAATGCAGAATCAAATGACATTCCATCACCCATTTTATACACTTCTATCCTGAACAGCCTACAATAGAAACAGCATGTACTAGCAAATATTGGCATGTTATTTCTTTCTTGATAGATTTCAGAAAGGTTTTATGTAATTATTTTACATAGAAGGGCAATGAATAAGACTAAAATAGACATTAATATGGTAGGCTTTGGATTAAAAGTAATTTAGATATGACTGGATTAATTTTATCCTAAAATAACATCATCTATCGTCAGTACATAGTATCTAGACATGTAAACAAAAGATGGGGTTAAAAACATTTGAATAGAAAATGAAATTTAAGAACACTATATTTCATAATCATAAAAGAAATATATATTATAAAACAGAGTAAAAATACATCAGTAAAGAGAAAAGTATAATAAGTGAATATGAATTCAAATGACAATATAAATGAGAAAATTAATTATTAGAAACTCCTGATGCCATTGAATCTTTTATAAGATTTATAAGGTATCCTTTGCCAGTTCTCAGTTCGTTTAAGGAAAATACACAGGGTATGCTATGAGTTATACTAGAGTTTGAAAAAAGAGTAACAGTGGCAAAAAAGAAAAAAAAAAAGGAACTAATCTCAGCCAATCAGTTGGATGTTAAAGGTAGACAAAATAGAATATGGCTAAAATAGCTCTCAAGAAATGGGAATGTGGAACAGTGACACTTCATTAATGTCTGAAGAGATCAAGGAATATGGCAATATTTTAATATTATAGAGAGATATATAGATATATAGATAATATATATAACAGATTTGTTATAGTTGTCTTCTGCACAGCAGCTTTAAAGGAAGAGGGCACTATAACTTCTCTACCTGTCTTTCTCTCAAATTGAAAGGAACATAAACTGTTTTTAGATTTTATAATTTTTCTTCCTATGCATCCTACCTTGCATACACAAGAATTGCATTAGATTTCCATATTGCACTTCTGTGATTTATATTCAGTGAAAAATGAAATCTCCTACAGGTTTCTGCTGATATGATAAATAGTTGCTCTTGCTTCTTTTTGGATGAGGAAAGGTGGAATTTGATCATTCAACTATCTATTAAAATTTCTCTGATGTTCATAATATTGGCAATTCTTTCACTTGCATTCACAGCTGATTTCTACATTCTGAATAGTCAGATAAGGCATGAATTTTTTATGTAGTAAGCAGACATTAACAACACCTTTATCTGTAATTTGCCTAGACACTGTTTGAGTTATAAGAATAACAGATTTAATATATGGAGCAATTTATTCATCCCTTTCTATTTGTGCTGTCTTCTGAGTTGTGAAGGAAAAAGAAAGTAGTTAAAAAGATCATCTCTGATTTGCACTTGTAACCATCCTACTTGGACCATGACCCCTGGGCATTTATAGTGGTCTAATTCATTTAACTGTGGCAAGAACTGCCCTCTCTATCAGTGCCACTAATCATCTCCTCAGGTAAGAGGGAGGGAATTGCTCCATTTAGGTTGTGTTGTATTTCTACCTAGCAAGTCACTGTATTGATACAGAGATAACATCTGAGCTAAGTGCAGTGGATTTTGGTTCATGGTATAGCAGCTCTGAGGTCTTGTGTCATTGGGAACCCCAATGACACAAACACCAATTCCTGCCAGGAGGCAGGTTTGTGGCAGGCTGATGTGTGTGGACTTTGTCTTTTACTGCAACTGGAATGACAGGCACGATGGGCAGCTGCATATTCACCATCAAGCTGGTACCAGAAGCTGTCTCCTTGCTGTCACTCTCTTCATCTAATGAAACCAAGGTCCTGGAGTGGCATTTGAGATTACAGACCATACTCAGGAAGAAGAGTTGACTGGATGGTTGGCAAATATAAATGGAAATATTAAAAAGTATGTTTTGGTCTTAATAAGATATTAAAGGTAACGTTAGTGAGTAAACAGCATTTAGTAGTAGAAATAGATAGATATAACAAAAGAGTGCATAGACTGAAAGTAGGAATATTGGCAGTAAGAATATTAATCATTTTTACCACATTGTTCCAATGAAGGCAATTAAATGTTCCATTTTAAATTTTAATGCAAAAGGGATTCCCCAAAATTGTTAGCTGTTTTTGTGACTTTGGTGTGGCTCACAACATGCACATTGAAAATGTCTAAATAAATGTCTAAGTATCTAAATAATGCTTGTGTCTTGGCCTTTGCAGTGCTTTTAGTGAGTTGAAAATGTTACAAGGCATCAGTCATGGCAGATACTTAACAAACTCATTACAAGTTTAGAGTTTTAAACTACAGGAACAAAGAATTATCGCCTAAAATACCTCTGTCATTTTTCAAGACAGTTCTAAATTGTTTAAATAATGATGGGAAACCATTTTATTTTTAGAGACACAATGTGAGCCTGAGGCACTATCACACTGTTTTAATTGTCCATTATTATTTCTAATACCAGGGTTGCTCTGCAACAGCAAAGGGACTCAATTATTCAGCAGAAAGAAATGGAAAATATTCTAAAATAATACTAGTAGAAATATCCTCAAATAATTCTTAACTCATGAAAACTCCTCTACCATTTTGAAAGCTATTGATTAAATTAAAAAGCTATTAAAAAGCTATTGATTAAATTATTGATTAAATTGATTAAATTTTTTAACTGGTATCTTTCTATGACATCTTGCTAACTGATTTGCTGCTCACTAGTATAAAACATCAGCATCTGTAAATGATCATGAAAGCCAAGTAGGTAGAAAAAATGATCACTGCAATATTTCATCTTCAGTACTTTCTCTGTGATTGACAGTCAGGGAAGAATGAGTTAAAGGACTGTCTTTGACTGTTGTGGCTCCATCCAGTGTAATAACAAACTATAGGATTTAGATCTAGAGAAAGACTTCAGCTACTGTCTTGTATAAAATGAATTCTTGTGGGAAAAACAACTAAGGATTGGATCAATGAGGCAAATTTAGGATTAGGATAATAATATTGTGCTTGATGGAGCATGAAGATATCTTTAGATTAATTGTGGATTAACACTGTAAAAACTGAATGCCCGTTGTTGCTAATCTCTTTAAACTAGGCTGAACATTCATGCTAATGCTGAACAAAGTATTCATGTGTGGAATAGGGCAGGAGTTTTCAATCTTTCTTTTACTAAAATGCAGATTAAAAAAAATGCTGCCAGTGTGTTTGTTCCAGCAAAGCTTTCCAGCAGAGCTTGGGTAGAATCCATGTCAAGGACAGGGGAAAAAAAAAAAAAAAAAGGAAAAAAGAGTCTAAATCTGAATGCATTTGGAAAGTGAGAAGGAAGAATATCTAGTGCTTTTTATTGAGATAAAATATAGGAGATGGCGTAACATCATCAGCTGAAACTGAAGTTAGTCTACCCATGAATATACTAAGTAAACAAACATTGAAATTAATGAGTAAATTGAACTGCATAAAAAACTACATTTTTTTTTTCTGAAAGAGGGAGTGAGAACTGTATTCTCTGACTCTTGAGTTTCTTGTACTTTCATAGCATAAGAATTGCTGACTGAATTATCAAACATCATTTAAAAATAACGACATAAAAGTAAAATAGCTTCACAGTGATAAATCACAATACATATATACAGACTTTCCAGTAGTACTGAGTTAATACAGATTTTTTTATTTTTATTGATCAAAAATGATAACTGGCAGGAACCACAAGGACATGAACTATTGAAAGGACTGGCAACCACAAATGCCAGAGTTAAGGAAATGGTAAGGGGGGGACAATAGGAGGTAATGGTAAGAGGTAAGAGGGGTAAGAGGGGGACAATAGGAAAAAAAAATCGAAAAGTGAGATTACATTTTAGCGATAAATGATAGTTGGAAATCACAAATGTTGTATATGGTTTGCTTTTTTTTTTTTTTTTTGTCTTGCTATCTTCCCACCTTATTTTACTAGGGATACTTCTCTTACAAAGTTGACCTACCTTGCCTCAAGTACACACAAACACATACATAGAGGCAGACCCGTACACAAGCATCCTAGAAAAGGTCTTTTTAAAAGAAAATTGTAAAACTATGGTTCAGATCTCCCACTAACTGCATACTAGCTGGATAATTACAGGGCACAGAGGCCATCCACACTCTAGTCTCACAAGAAAAGTATCTCTGGGCTGTGCTATAGTGGTTTACTTCAGCACTTCTTATTGCTATGCCTGGAAGCAGAGGAGATAAAAGACTCACCTTAAGACAATAGTGCTTGTCAATAGTAAGGTCCTGAATGAAGTGGGAGACACAGTGCTTACAGTCTCTGCTGGACAGCAGTCAATATCAAACATCACACTTAAACTGTCACAATTTGACCTGACAATCCTTTTTCAGAAGGACCAGAAACAGAGCTAGCCAGGCTACCTTGCATTTCTAAAGAAGGTCGTGTGCAGGTCATTGAGAGAAGGAAATGTGTATTAAATATGTCTAGTATAAGTATGAATATTTTTTCCCTGCATAAATATAAATATAAATATTAAGAAGCAAAATGAATTGTTACCTTTTAGCTCAAAGAACTCACTTAAAAATCTTTATAAGGAACAAAGAGAGATGTTTGTTCTGTGTGAAAAAAAATACTGAAAGAAAAAAAAGGAGACTTATATAGTCAGCAATATACGTTCTAAAAAATGCAATTTCCGGATTAATAACAAAGACACTGTTCTAGTTCACTAGTTCCTTTAGGACGTGCGCTTTTGACCCATGCAACATATTGTGCCCCATGGCTCTTAGCTGAACTGTGACTTAACTGTGCCTATTTTTTTTTTTTAAATGTGTGATGTCTATTAAAACTAGCTGATGCTTGTACCAGTACCCCAGTGGAAATGAAAGAGATGTCTCGGTGGACTGTCTATTGGTTAAATATTAAAGGATCAAACTTTAATATTTAAGTGTGTATGTAGTATATTATATAAAACAAATTCCCATCTGAATATTTTAAGTTTTCTCTTTAATCTCAGGAAAGCCTGTGTTTCCTTCCTCTAACTCTAATTAACCAGATAAAACAGTATTTCAAGGATATATCTCCTACAAAAAGAGTCAGGGTTTTCTGTGATTATATATATCTTTGCTCCAAGGCACTTATTAATTTGCTTAAAAGTCCATGCATCATTTCACAGATTGTTTTAGCACTTGTCATCTTATCAGTCCACGTCTGAATAAGGCACACTTGAAAAAAATGGAGTGAAAGATTAAGTATTCCGGCACGCTCTACATTATAAATATAACTGTCTTCATTTTATAAATGAGTTGCCATAAAAATGAAGCAACAGAGTAGGGTGAGAGGTGATGAAGCACTGTGAAGAATGGTAAGCCCATCAAATGCTGCCAGGGGAGGGAACTGCAGGCAGTAGCAGGATAGAGAAAGAGAGCAGGAAATCTTTTAGCCCTTTAAAGTAGTGCTAATCCTCTGCTCTGCTATTTCGCAGCATTTGGCAAGGTCTGTGCAGGGAAGCTGCAGCAGCAGGCTGCTCAGTAAGCACTGTGGGTGGCAGCAGTGGTGGCTCCAGGGACACAGGCGGCAACCTTACAATACCCAAACAAGAAGGGTGGAGCGGGTCTAGGGACAGCAATCAGGCTGAACCAACAATCCAAGTCACTCAGACAAGTCAGCAGTGTAAAGGCAGGTCCATGGACAAGATGAGTATGACCAGTTAGCAGTCAAGATCAGGATCTGGATTAGTGAAATAAATGGCAGGCCTGAGCAAAGTGGCGATGCAGCTCAGGAAGGAAACAAAGGTAAGAATCTGACCTTAAATGTATCATTTATTAAATACTCTTAAGTGAAGCAGGGGAAGTTCCCAGCAAGATTTCTCACAGCACTTTTCCAGGACTAGACCTTTCGACTGGGTGGATTTTTAAATCCTACCATTGCCAAATTAGTGACCACAAAACGACTAAAATGATGGGGCCAGCCCCAAGATAACTGTGGCTTGGCCCTTGCTGATACCTATAACTAGATCTTCAAACTACCGATGTTCTTGTTCAATGCTTCTCTCTCTGACATATCTAGACTACATCTAAGGCAAGACTTGCAAAAAAAGTAGCACAGTCCCTTTGAGGCAGGTGCTTGATTTTCACTCTCCTGGATGTCAAGTGGGTTCTCTGCCATCTTCCTGTCAACATACAATAATTTTCTGACAGAGATTGAGCCTGAGACCTGATAAGGTTGCAAAAAGTGGTGCAACTCTGTGGTCAGGTATGTAACCTGACTGGCAAATTTGGTCCAGAAACAACATGCTGCATCAGAACTTCATTTCACCCAAATTAATTGACCCCGTGTGTTGAGATGGTTCCAGAGGTTCTGGCAATAAACTGCCTTTTTGACTTATTGGTTACTTTGGAGTCAGATCAGGCATATTTCAGCTATTTCTACACAGAAATAACAATCTCTTCCCATGTACACCCCCAAATAACCAGTATCTGGGTAGAGATGCAATGGCATTAAGGACACTGAGAGCCTAGGGAGAAGCAGATGAATATGTTTAGTTCTATTTCTCTGCTTTTCTCTGATGGCTGACTTAGACAGAAACTGGCTCAGCTGACTTCTGATTTTTTGTTTCTTCAGCACTTCATTCTTGCCATTCGTTGTCTGGGAAGTTGTCTCTAGGCTAAGAAATCCACAAGGTTACGGAGGAATAAGAGTTAGTTTTGCAACATGTAAGTACCTTTGAGGATCTGGGCCCAAAGGCTCAATGCTACACCATCAAAGTCAATAGGAGCTTCCCCAAGTTAGAATGGGAAATTGAGGTAAGAATGTGAATATGTTCTGTTATCATTTCTTTTTTATAGTTTCTATTGATAAAAAGCCTTGGAGTAGCAATTCTTCTTTGATGCTTCTGCTGGAAAATCAGAGTTCAAAGGGGCTGGTTTGGATCTCTACGATGTTTTGACATTTTATCCTTTTTCTTCAGCTACACAATCATATGAGCAAATTGAGCAATAAAGTGAATTAACAAGAAGTGCTATGAAAATCTTATTAATTTCTCTGCCTATTTGACTTACCATTGGAAGTTAGCAGAATCAGAATGTATTTTCTATTTTGAACAAAGAAGGAGCAGACACAATTTTACTGTGCAAGCAGAAGGGTAGAGAGGCAGAAAAGGCAAAGTGGAAAAAAAAAAGGAAGCAGACAGAAGAAATGTAATGTAATAGTACCTCTTTTTAATAAAGAAAGTGGCCTTGGATCTGAAAAAAAAATGAGGGTGAATCTTCCTTTGTGATTTTTCCTAACATAAATGAAATAGCTATGTATGATCTAATATGATGCTAGTCTGCTTAGAATGAAAGGAGGTAAGCTATTAATGCAGTCTACTACCCTTTCTATGTGTCTGTTTGAATTGCCAGATGATTCACAAGAAGGTTCAGAAACTTTTATTATGGGTAATTATGAAATAATCTGTGGTTAGAAAGTTTCATCCTGGTCTGACAGTGGTGGATTAGATAAAAGGCATTTAAACCCTGAACTGTAATCTGTCTAGTGTAATTGGATGTTCACACTGTCTATAAAAATGGCTGCACTTCTCTGTATTGCTCTAAGCTCTTGGTCTCGATGCTATCCTATTCCAAGGAAAATTATGCATGAAATATTTTCTGCTTTTTTTTTAATCAGGTTTCAAATTGTTGCCTCTTAGGTTTATGGCAGTTCCCTTTACTCTTATATCATGTTAACAACAAATTTTCCTGATTAACTATAGCAGAATTATCCTACTGAGAGTTCAGGGAGTGATGACAGTTAAACAGAGAAACGTATTATTCACTGGCTGAGGTTTGGTGAAATGGCTTCTGTCTGCATACAGGTTGTCCCCAAAAGACATTTTGATTAAACTATTTCTGCGGGTTTTCCTACCAAATTTTTGGAAAATAATTGATCAGAATCTTGAGCAGATTTTTTCTATATGCCCTGAAAGCAGGAATAAACATACAAACAAACAAACAAAACTGCCTTTTCACTGAAGGAGCAGACAGATCAGTGAGGTAAAATGGAACTACAGAGATAATGGAAGAACACATTGTATGGTGAGGAAATAAAGAAAACAAGAACAACAAGTTGAAGAATCTTAAAGGAGTCAGGACTAAGAGAATTCATATGCTGTTGACATTGAGTGTCTTGCTATAGCTGAGAGAAACAAATGTCCTGAACCAGTAACAGAAGAGATTTTTAATAGACAAACTCCTGAAATTTCCTTACAGTCCTACTCAGTAGGGTACATTTCTTGGCAATGAAACCGAACTCACTCTTCTTTTTTTTTTTTAGGTGTAGGCCAGGTACACAGAAAATACAAGTTAAAAGCAGGGGAGTCATCACACTAGAAAGCACACTAGAAAGCATGAGAATACGCAGTCTTGATACTACTGAGTTTTGCCTGACTCCCAGACAGTTTTCTATGCTATTCTTCCAGTGGAACCATTTTCATTTCAAATGATTGTTTTAAGGACTCGATGCACAACACGAGCAATTCTTCCTGTGACAATGCCTATGGGAGACTCTAACTAAAGTTGTATGGCAAAAAGTGCCCTAGACTTTTGTGTGAAATCCTGTCTTTTTTTTCAGTTAATAAATGATCATGTACTTCAGAAAGGGACATTTTTCCAGAAAATAGACCATGGTGATGCGTGGATACTTCAGTCCAAACTCTGTTGTGGAGTGACATACAAATGCTGTTAGCAAATATGAAAAGGTAGCTCAATCTTGCTGTTATCTTTAGGATCACCTTTTTACCTTTTTTAATTAATTTCTTTTAGGGAAGATATATTTTTAGAATGCATTGTGATGCAAGACCTTTGAAATTTTGATGCATATTGCTCTTGGAAAGACTGTGAGAAATCATACTCATAAGTATAAACCATACTTTTATTTTAGCTATGAACTGAATAGATCCATTTGTTAATTGAATAATATATTGATAATATATCATGAATATTGAACTTCAGTTTTGCCTTCTGGGATTTGTAATAAGTTTTCCATGAAAAAAAGTTAATTTTAATGAGACCTCTCAAGCTTTTCTGACAATAAGAAAAGTATCACTAGCAGGTTAAATAGCTGGAAGGCAGCTGGAAGTTCCCTGTGTCCATCAGTAATTTAACTGGGATTTGTACTAATCTTTAGCAGTCTAAGCTACTATGTAACCAAAAGTACACAGCTAGAATTAGTAAGACCCATAAGGAAATTCCACACTGTGTGATACATATAATAAGCTTAAACAGATTTGGCTTAGAATAAGTTGTTAATTGACAGCATATGACTACCTAAAATCACACAGCTGCTTTGCAAACCATTCAGACAAGCAGTTCTAAATTAATACACATCTGATTCATTATTTATGTAACAAATTATCTCCTTTCGCAGTTAACAATAAGGAAAAACATTTCCAAATGGGTCATCACTATATTTGGCCACGGATTTACATGGGATGCTGTTTTCAAGGACTGGACAAAATTGGCAACTGCTTAGAAAATTGAATTCATACTTGAGCTGGCCCTCCTCTCACATCTCAAAAGGCAAGACACATAAATAAATAAATATTTCTCCAACTGCTTAGCTATATTTATTTTCTCCTACCTCCCTGCCTACAGCAACACGACTGTCCCCAGAGCTCTTGAACCTGTTTATTTCCCATCCGCTACCTGTCCAATTGAAGCAGCACTAATTATCCCAGAAGGCTTTGCTCCTGTCAGTTACAGCAGAAAAAGCACTCAAAGTCTTCTGAAGATGCATCAGGGCCATTGCAGGCAACAGGTTGTGGAGTTCATGGTGAAATACATCTAAAACCTGGAGTCAGACTCTGGAGGTGGGGAGGAGCATCCAAGGGAAAGAGTTTCAGGCTCATTATTACAGATGTGCACTTTTGACCAAATTAGAATTAGACTGATTTCTCTTCTGCATAAAATGCTTTGTTCCTGGTGCTGCAAATCTAAAAGGAGGCACCCTAGCCAATAATTTGTATCTATTCCCAAAAATTGCTTTCTGTAGATATGCTCATTAAGTATAAGGCCACTAAGGACTATTTCCATTGAACATAAGTCTTCATGTTTTTTTGCAGTGTCAGTGATTTGTAGTTTTGGAAAATTCTGTGACTGAAATTGGAACCCTTTCAGTGTACAGTTACTCTGCGCTATGAAGAACCAGCTTGACATGTCACAGGTTCCTGGTGACAGTGCACCCCTACTGGCACTCTGAGCAATAAAGCAGATAATTTTAGAGGAATAGGCAAAAACATTTTTGATAATAGAGAGGAAAATTAACATAAGTAATAGAGGCCTCCTTCCCATTTAGTTATTAATGGAAATAAAAATTCTCATTTACTCCCCCTGCTCTCCCATTTACTCTCTCTACAGCCACAAAGGACCTATATAAATCATACATAGCATGGAGTTCAGGCAAATGGTGTCCCTGCACCAAAAATTACCCTACTCATGAGCTAACCTGTGAAGAATGGAGAAATCTTTCCATCTTCCCTACTTGAATATGAGCACAGGCACATGGCACATACTATGTGGGTAGTAAAACTTGCCCAGTATAGCAATGTCGTATTTTTACTTCCTTCTCTGGGCTCTGTTAAAAAAACAAAAAAAGAAAAGAAAAAAGAGGAAAAGAGGAAAAGAGGAAAAGCAGTTGCTCTTTTTTGGGGCAGTCTAGATGTGCAGTGGCTCTGGGCCTTCACTCTCAATCTGACAAAAAAAGAATATGGAATGAAGTGTGTGACAAATGAGAGGCACAAAAGTATTCATGCAGGAAACTTGCGATGTTCTGGGATTCACTCCCTTCATATAAATAATTCATTCCGTAGCTACAGACTCTGCTTATGACATGTGTAAGATTGGCACTAAAATATCAGATGGACCCATGTGATTGCAGAGCAAGCTGGAAAATGAGAATTCAAGTTCAGGAAAAAATAGGAAGATTTGGAAATTCATTTTCGTTCTGTGATAGAACAGTCAAAATATTTACCTTGGTAAAAAGTCTGCAAAATAGCTATCCTC
>JAVCKT010023361.1:709-12350 GCA_032273925.1 Rhynchotus rufescens
TTGAGGGGGTACACTGTATCATGTGGTCCTGAGAGAAAAGCAGTTTTAGGTTGACCTTAAACCTGACCTAAACCTGATAGAAACAATAGGTTGTTAATACATGAGCAATAGTAATATCTAGCTTTAAAGTTCTTGTTAAAAGCCATGGTTTTCCACGCTCCATTTCTGAAGACCTCATTCCTCTGCCAGCGTAAACTTCTGTTTAAGGGCAACCTGTTGGCAAGTGCCCTGTGTTTCTTGGAGATTAACACAAGTTCAGTGGAGAGTTAGGAAAAGAAAAGTGACTGCTACACATCTAGAAGGGTAGAATTATAAGATCTTTTCCTGGTCTAGCAATATGTATATAAGCCACTGTCTTTGTGCTAGGGATGTATGAGAAAGCATATGATGACCTTAATACGAGGCATCTGCTCTTCCTATAATAAGCATTTTCAGGTTTGCCCCACCCTTATATTACAGCCTTGATCTT
This sequence comes from Rhynchotus rufescens, assembly GCA_032273925.1. Lineage (NCBI taxonomy): Eukaryota > Metazoa > Chordata > Aves > Tinamiformes > Tinamidae > Rhynchotus > Rhynchotus rufescens. The sequence continues at coordinate 1,179 of JAVCKT010023361.1, forward strand.
CCTTGATCTCAAGCAGGCCCATTTCTTCCTTCACAGGTTTGATTATAGGATCAGGACATAATGATGCAGCCAAGGGAGTTCCAGAAGACATTAGGGATTTGCTTCATGACTCACAGAAGCCAAGCAAAAATAATTAATATGCTCAGCAGGCAATTATACAAATTGCTGGGCAGAATCCCTGCAGACGGTTGCTGCTTTCACAACTGCTTATTGGTACTGGCCTCCATGGGGCAGGTGAAGTTTGCTGTGCTCCTTATTCTCACCGTGGTGAGCTGGCCTCTGTGGCTGGCCGAGTTCAGCCTGCATCAGCACTATTAATTACACAGGCTGTTGTGCTGATTTTTTTTTTTTTTTCCTCTCTCTAACTATCTGGTTCCTGGGACTGAGCTCCTGTGATGGAAGTGTGGTTTCTTGCTTAAATTGCTTCTTTTATTGGGAAGAATGAACATCTGTGGCTTGCACTTCTAATACCTCAGTTGCTCTCGTCTGATCACTGAGTCTTTTCAGAGAAGAACCTGTTGATTCTGTGCCATTAATGAACAGGGCTGCATACAGTCCCAGGTTACCTGCTTGTACCCACCTAATAATCATCATCCTTCCCATCAGCTGCCATTTAGGGTAATCAGGCAGGTTAGAACCATGCAGTTTGTCATAGGAGCAGTGCCCTACAAGCCAGAAGGCCTGTGAGGATTCAGTGGATGAACAACTGTAGAGGCTCTCTTCTACTGGCGTCAGTCCAAGATGAATGAAACTTCATTCTGATTACTCACAAATAGAAAATGAATCTCTGTATCCGCTCCAGTATTGTGCTGTACATGACACTGTCACTGAAGTCAACGGAAGACTGAAACATAAATTGATTTTCAAGGTGGTGCAAATCACTTCTTTCTCCTGGACTGAAATAAAGCCTGTATCAAATGCTAAGACAGTTACTGGTGTGTGCAGACAATATCTTGTTAATTAGTATCTCTATGTGAAATAAAATACATGTGTTTCTGTTGCTAGAAAAAGGCACTGTTTGTTGACACACTTTCTAATAAATGTGAATTATTTAAGCTCTTCTAGTTTTGAGTCCTAGTGATGGTGGTTGTTTTTTACTGGCAGGCATTTGTGCCTGGAAATTCTTTCTACATGGAGATATGGGGAAAAAATTACAAATGTTTCCGAAACACATTTGCGAGTAGATACATTAATGCGTGAGTGTTCTTATTTAGCAATGTGTAAAAATAAACAGCTGATCTGCCCACAGAGCCGCATGTGCAATTTACACTGCACAGATCTGAGAGCAGAATGTTTCCAAACAACAGAGACCTCAAAAGAAGTTGTTTGCATGCTAGCTTCACGTTTTTGACTTAGGCATACCAAGATTTGATATTTATTTTAAAATTTCTATGGTTATCCTTTTCTAAGCAAAGCCCCTGTTCTCTAACAGGGGGCCTCTTCTGCCATTAAAAAGTTGTAAATAACCCAGAAACTTGATCTAGGAGAGGAGTCAGATTGTCTCCTGTAAAGCTTTTGGAAAGCAGTAGCAGTTGAGTGTTGAGAACATCTGGCCCACAGAAACTCTTAAAAGAATCTGAGATACTCTTGTGTGTTTGGGGGTTTAGTGTTGTTTTGTCATATTCCATCTTTAATTACGAGGAGGAAGGATTTTTTAGGTAGGAAAATGTATCCTGACATGGTTCTCAGAGGGTCAGGAGTCTCAGTTTCCACCTGGTTGCCCACCTGGGTACCCCTCAAACCATTCAGACCTTGGAGATGGTACCAGGTTGGTGTCCTGGTACTGCCATGTAGTCACCTTCAAGTCAGTCCAGTCGTGATCATGCCTAACTGAACTTGCTTTATCAGTAGCAGTAGCAAGATTGAAAGATCAAAGGATAAGCCAAGCTGAAAGCAGAAAAAGTGCAGTATGAAAACGTCTCTGAAGTGGTTGTGTTCATTGCCATTACGGTCTTTGAACCGTAGTAGCTAGTGGTTTGAGTTGCTGATGGAGGCTGCTCAGAGAGCCACTCAGCAGTGGCTCCATAGAGAAGCACTTGCTCCTTATGTTCAAAATTCAAGAGTGACAACTGTCAGCAGTAGTTCTTCATACTTTTTTTTTTTTTAAAAAAAGCACAAAATAGCTGTAATAAATTACAGTATTTATGCCTCCTATTCTTTATAAACTAACCTGGTCTGCAGATAAGCGAAACTGTGATACTGCAGTTCTCCTACGTCTTTATAAATAAAGCTGCTCCTTGCAAGATAATTGGATTGTGAAAGCAGAAGAGAGACTAGCTAGCATTGATTCAATTGATTCAGAAAACTTGGGAAGATGATTCAGTGAACTACCAGTGCTTTTCCCATCACTGCTTTCCAGTTTCCAGTTCAAAACTGAGTTGATAGTGTGATACACGTTACTCCAGTGTTAGAACCTGAGAGGGAGAGGAGCTGTAGGTCAGATCCCTATATCAGGTGATAGAACTGGACAGGGCCATGGAGGGCTGCAAGGGGAAGCAGGGGTCAAAATATCATGTACACTCTATTGCCTGTAGTGCAGCCTTGTCGCTTATTTCTGGCTTTGGCAGTAAGGAGAGGAGCAGGAGCTACTAACTGGAACACATTTAGAACTGGTTGCTTCCCCAGTAAGCTATCACAAACTATCAACTGTATGGGTAAAAGAACTTCAGTTTTAGTTTCAGTCACAGGTCACTCACAGGACACGTGTGTGGTAGCGCTCTGTAATTGGGCCTGAGCAGGAAGCAGCTTATTTGTAGTTATCCAGAAATATCTGGTTGGGTTGTGCACATACATGCGTAGCCAAAAGGGTACCCTGCAAAGGAGTCAGACCCTTGAAGGCATGTGTGCATATGTGTGCATTTAAGCTTTCTGATTACAGGAAATTTCAACTTTACTCTCTTCAAACATGATTAAGATCAAACTTCAAGGCAGTGTGACATGCTTTGCTTTAAAAACATATCAGTAAGTTGCACCAGGCTATGTAAAACATTGTTTAAAATGAATCACTTTCTGAATCCCTTACTTGGATTTGCTTCCCTGTTGTTTGCTAGCTTTTCCTTCATGGGATCCTAATAGACCATGTGGGCAGAGCATGGAATCGTGTCTCTTTTATTTTTGGCCATTCTGCCATAGTTAATACAGTTTAATAAAAAAAAATAATAACAAAGTAAACTGTAAGACCTCTGTATGTTTCTCTAAAAATGGTCAAGAAATTTATGGACAGCAGTGCTTCCTTAGAAACACTAGTTAAAAGCAGGAACAGCTCTACCAGCTCTGTGAGGCCCTATGGAGGAGCTATTTTCTTTCTGACATGTATATATGCAAACAAATATATAATTACTCCCCAGACACAAGACACAGCTTGTCCTGGAGCCGAACGAGGAGTATCTGCTACTCAGAGGGCTTGTTGTGGAACACTACCCTGTTCTGTACAGCGACTCGTTCAGAGTCATCCGAGGTCAACAGTGGCCTGAACCTGCACACAAAGACCAGAAGCTTCTCCTTTCCTGATGAGCTGTGCAAACAGTTCAAAATTTGACCAAGGCTAATCCTCCAATAGGTAGTTAATAAAAAAATGCAGTTAATTGAGAGACCTTAATTTTCTCTACCAGACAAAAAAAATCACAAAAATGCAACCATTTCATTACTACCAAACTAGTAGTCATTTTGTCTCTGATCAGCAAAAGGACAAGAGAGTGAACAGACTCCTATTTGCACTGTATTTCAGGTAATATATCTTTCATATAGTGCTATTGACAGCCTGGGGCAGCTTGTGCCAGTATAGATTGACCAGAGTGAATTTTCTACCACTGCAGAATCAACGTAGTTCTTGTGAAAACTTTCTCAAAAGGTTTTACAAGCTCTAAATACCATTCGCCAAAAGAACTTTGCATTTAGCCTGGAAACTCATTCCTAATTGTCTGTCCTTTGAACCACAGAGGTGGGTCCACACAGGAGCAAGAGCAAGTCACAAAGTTTTTAAACTTGGACATGTCACTGTAGCACCATGGGGTTTTTCCTGATTGCTCCATCCATAGGTATGTTTCAGAGCTGTTATCAGCCACAGGCATTTGCCGGTTTCATAGAAAACGGGAAAAGTTTCTTGTATTTATTTTATATATGTTTATGTATTAGAGGGTGATACGGTAGAATGGTGAATGATATGCCAGAAAATGCACTAAGAATAGTGCTGAGGTTTGAAACATACCCTTTTACTTTGTATGCTTGAGAGATTTCTGTTTCTTAGTCTCTAAATTGACAGGTACAACAAAAAGAAATGTCCAGACTGGCTTATCTATGTCAAATTTAATTATTTTGTTAGAGTATATTCTCTCATGTATAGAGAATATCTAAAAATCTCCGTGGATTACATTTTGGTTCAAGGGTGGCTGATGTGGCTATTAAAAAGAATGGTTAGTATCTGTTTGGCTCTCCATGGCAGAACCGAAGCAGACACATCAAAAGCAGATAAATCAGAAAAATCAGATAAAACAGCAGATAAATTTGCTGTTACAATGAAAGACACTGTGCTGTCAGGGCAGTACTGCAGAGAACAATTCTACTAGGAAAAGCATATAGCCAGGAGAGCAATATTACAGTGAATGCTCAGTTTTGGAAGCTTGCTGAGAAAAGGATTTACATTAACAGTGTATTTTTAAGCTAATTGCAAATTTTGATCTTTTAACTTCCATCTTTCCTCCCCTTCTTTCTCAACTGGCTGACTGAGCCAGTACTTTCTGCAAGGAGAAGATAGGCTGCTTCTCCATATTAAATACTTCTGACTACAATCTCAGGTCAAATCAGGCATCCTGCACACTCCCTTTTTCCAGTGGCAAAGCCTTTCCTCTGTACGAGCCCCATATATAGTATCCAGTTCTTGAGAATGATGCTGGGGAACTCCACTGAGCAATGCCAGTGAATCTTATCATCCTGGTTGGAGTTGGATACGGAATTCCCAAAGTGCTCTGTCATCTGGGGAAAGACCTCACAGTGCACGGCAGCGTTCCAGGACAAATTGGTCCAGGTCTCAAAAAAGAGTGAATTTCAAAAGCAAGGCTAGGGATTAAGGAAAAACTTTCACCATCCATAATAAAACAGATCAGGATTCAGAAATTCTACCCCTTTCACACCCTTGCAACATACCCAGAACTGGACATCCAGGTCAGCTGCAGAGACGAAAATAAAACCTTGCTTCATTGGTTGGGCGCTCAGCCCGTCAGTCCCTCCAGTCACAGCTGTGCAGGGAAGTTACTAGGGCTGCAGCTTCATAAACACATCTACGGGAGGTTTGGGAATGTCCCAGTTAAAGATGTTGTGCAATACACATGAAAGAGGTCTGCACAAGGAGCCAATAGGTAGGTCTTTATTTCTAGCCATAAAGTTCCTGTGGTGGGCCAGTTTTTTGACTGGGAGTAGGGAGCTGCATCCTCTGAGATTTTTGGATCTAGCATATTGTAAATGGGTAAACTGGGTAAAGCCACAGAAGGCCTTACTGTGTATAAGATTAAGAACACATATCACTGTTCCAAAATGAAGAAAAAAAAAAAAAGGGAAAAATCTACCTTGCTCTATCAAAGAGAAAACAAATTTAACTACATAAAATAGATGCTAACGTTAATGAGGCTGCACATTGCGAAGAAGATGAGAGGCTGGCCATGCATTTTTAAGGCTTCTTTATCCTCCCTCCTCAATTTTTCCCATGTCAGTGAGAAAATGCAACACAGCTATGATTTTATACTAATGCATATAAAGAGATTCAAGTCCCTCTAAAAAAAAAACACCCTAAAAACCCACAGCCGGATAACCCACTATGAGCAAGTGTGGGGGTTTCTCCTGTGGGAAAGCTGAGGAGTTCTCACATGACATACTGCCCATCGCAGTGGTCAGTATGGTGATGCTGGCTGTGGTGCCAGTGCACGGCTGTGCAGTCCTGCCTGCCCCCACCTAAGCCTAAATTAGGTTAGGTCTAACCAGATGTACGAAGAGCATTCAGGGGAAAAATAATCAGGTGCAGTCATGAGTTATTTATGCTCTTTAAAATATTTTATTGATCTGATGACATTGAGATGCCAAGTTTTTGAATCACAAGATAAGCCTAGGGGGTAATTTAATAGGATCACTTGTTGCTTAAGGTTTGGTGCTTTCTGTTTTCAAGGGAAGTCTGTGCTGTTTTGTGGGCAACTTTCATAACGAGGTCTGAAGCAATAAGTGACACTTGTTTCCAGAATCCAAAGCAAACCCAGGCATTGTTTTTGACAGACTTTGTTGGGTACATTTGCAGTCTTATGACTTTCAGACCGAGCATCTGGTTTTGAGGCAGTTTCCAAAATGTCATACTGATTGCTGCTTTGAGGGCTTCCTTTGCTTAATATCAGCCTGGTGGAATTTCAGAAGCTTTCCTTTAAAGAAACAAACTAGTTCACAGAACATGGTTGTCAGGAGACAGCTGCCCTTAATGTTTAAACCTCCTGAAACCATCTGCAAACAGTCAAGTAGATACTGTATTTGCTGTCCTAATGTCTCAGAAGCACTGAGAATTTGATATAATGTTTTTCTTCAGATGTAAAACGTATTTTTCCTCTTTGTTGTCGATAATAAATCTTCTTCCTGTTACCTTAATGCTGTAAAATTCCACAGCAGAAACACTTTTAAAGGAATCTCCTCTTCTGGAGGGAATATGATATTGCTCCCATTAGAAAACTTGTCTTCTATTTCAAGAGCCCATAATTCATTAGCTGAATGCTTGTAAATGTCGCCTAGTTACAGGTCCTCCAGGATCAAGTATTATTCCCCGCTTTCTGGTACCACATTACAATGTCTGATCAGGGAGAGACAAATTCTTTGCTGTTTGTTTTCCTTCAGGATTACAAATATGTAATTTAAGCTGTAACCTGCCAGCAGCACAGACTTTTTTTTTATTTACTTTTCTTTTCCCTATGCACAACACTGGACATGCAGCTCTAAAAATAGTATGAAGTATCAGCTCAAACACTGTAGGCCAAGCACAAATGGGTTCCTGTGGGACTTTTGCTTCTTCAGTCATGGTTAGATCCATTTGATTTCCAGCTATGAGTGCGAGGCGAGCATTGCGCCCGGGGACCGTGTCTGCGGAGTCAGGCCATGGGCTTGCAGGGCGCCTTGTTACTCTTGTTTTGTAGATGGGGATGCAACAGCCCTGTGGTTAAAGCCTCACTCAGGGCTATGCACTGATTAAATGACAGCAATTAGGATTCGGAAGCTCCCAAGAAGGACCCTGTGCTCAGCCTTTTCAGGTTGGTCTCCTCATACCCTCCCTTCAGCGTTATCCTCCCGGTACAGGCTTGCAAAATGCACTGGCTTGCAAGCAACAAACAGTTCGGTGACAGATCCGAACCGTGCAGCAGATCAGAACCTAGCTGTAAGAGTCAAGGACAAATCTGAACATCTGGGTCCTACGTGTTGCTTCTGCACCTGTTGCACTCGAGAATACAGCCTGTTTCATCCTTGACAACCCATGGGCAGGGTTAATAAAATAAAGGGTATAACAGAGGTAGAGCCAAAGGTCACAGATCTTTACTCTCTGGAACTGGCAGTATCAGGTGTCAAAGGGGACAGGATGCAGTGGCTAGATTTGACATTCAGGCATTCCCAAAATTAATCAAAATGGTTTGATGCTGAACTAATCCATTTGAGAAAAGTAGAGGTCAGTGGTGTTAGCTAATTTCTTAAATAATAAAATGGTTTCCTATTGAGAGGGCTATTTAGAAAAGGATGGAAGACCATTTCAGTGTTTAAAGTCCCAGATAGCACTTCTTTTTTAAATATTTTTCATTCTTATAACATTTTAAGCATTTTTAATTTTCACAGACTTTCTTAGGATAGAGAAAATGATAGACTGCAAGGAAATACACTTCTCTCATTCTTTCATCAGCTCTCTATGAGCATTAGAATAAGGTGGAGAAAAGGTACTTATGGGAGAAAATGTAAATGGTTCGAAATAAAAAGAATAATTTAATTTGACAAAAAAAAAAAGAAAAAATGTGTAAATGTTCAATTTAACTAAATTGCAAGACTGGGTAATACTACAGTTGCCAGAATGCTAACCATGAATGCAAAAGTTATTTGAGTATTCCCACCAAAAAGTTACATTAAGGATTACTTGCATGCAGTTACACTTCCTAAATATATTGGGGACAGCCTCTGCTAGCTGACCAATTTGTCTCTTCAATCATTAACCTGCTTCTGTACAGTGGTCCAAATTAAGGCCCCTTATTAAGCTACTTAAAATGTTTGTTTTATTTCTTAACTCAGGCTTTTTATAGAGCTGTGCCAGGGAACTCTCAGTTGAGCTGTTAAACCAGCAAAGATGAGGATTTGGAGAGGGAGCAGCTGGGAGAGAGGAAAATCTTAACCTGGATCAAGAGCAGCTGGTAGGATCACAGCCCACTGCCCACATCCCCGGACTCGCAGCTTGCAAACCCAGCTATTTGTCCATCCACAGCTTGTCATTCCATCCATTACTGGCAGATAAACACTTCAGCTCGGTGTTTCCGCTCAAATTATTGTCAGTGGAAAGGTAATTCATTTGAATTATTGTCAATCTTCATTTTACTAATTCACAGAGATGAACTGCAAGCTTCTTATAGTTGGTATATGGAAATATCACAGCGCAAATCTGTCCTTAATTAACATGTTTAAGGTTTTTCTTTTCACCTGCATTAATGTTACTGCTTTAATTTAATTAATTAATTTAATTACTGTTTTCATGAATTTTTCAATTCTGGAAAAAAATACAGAGGAAGTTATGTGGAAATATATATGGCTATACATCCTGACTATTCCTACAGTTCAGCTAACATACTTTTAATAGAGTTGGTCAGTATATAGAATTTCTCTTCTCTGGGCAACTTGCAGTTTGACTGCAGCTGAAAGAGGCTGCCAAATGGAGAGGTCCTGGGATGTGTCTGTGGATTGGGTGCAGCAGGACTTCAGAAATAGCAAAAAAAGGGCTCAGGAGGGAGGCAGCAACATGTGAGCTCTTCTGTGCTGGGCCCTCTCTGCTTTGCCCAAAGGGCTGCAGGAGCTCTGGCCCAGGGCAGCGCTTGCTCAGAGCTCCTGAGCAAGGGAAGACCAAACCAAGGTGCTTCCACTGACCTAGCCAGGTCTGTCAGGCTGGGAAAGTCGGAGGGTCCAAACGTGACCCAGGCGACGTTGCTCCATTACTCACTGTGTACAGCTAAAACGTGGCTTCATAGCCATCTTTCCCTTGAAAGGGGAAAGCTGGAGGTGCCTGGAAGGTCCATGAACAGGGAAGAAGGAAAGGCCCAGAGGACTTGGGGTTGGCAGTCTGTATTCATCATCAAAGCAAGCTGAGAGCTCAGGACCCTGGGGCAGAGCTACATCTATCACAGCCTGCTCTGCTCTCTCCTTGCTGAGCACTCTCATTGCAGGCGAGATGGTTTCTTGCTGCCATACTCCTTTCAAAACTTTGTCCTTTAGTTCATTCTTAATGTGTCCTTTTTTCTTGAAATCATTCCTTTATTATTTCATTTAATCCTAATTCATCCTTTGTTAATTAAATATCAGTGAGAGCTCTCTTTTCTCCACTGTGAAGCACAGTGGTTTTATTAGCTATTTAGCTTCACTTTCTGTTTTCCAGTATTCGCTTCAAAGGAGTTTTTAAAAAGAATCAATCACATAACATACGAAATGGACTCAAGGAAAATTTTGTCTTCCAGAGGTAAAACGGGTATAGTAGTTCACCTATCTTCAAGCGTCAGATATATGTACAGCAACATGGATAGAGAAATTCCGGTATTCTGTATTAAACGTGGTTCTTCTGTAAACAGTTGAGATTGATCACATAGTTGCAGTGAGACAATTTGTGAACAGATGGTAAGAAGCAGCATGTGTGAACTAAACTACTTTTTGCATACCTTATAGCTATTCCTATTTGCATGCTTTTAATTTTAATTTTGAATGTCTTCCATGTGTCTTTGAAGAGCCTTTTCCTTGTGGAAATAAAATTACCGCTTTTCAAAGCACACAAACCAGCTTATTTACTGAAATATGGTGGTGCCAAACACGCAGTGCTCCTGATGCTGTTATTTACCAGATGATACATGAAGCAGAGTTTCTTCCAGGGCCAAGTCCAGTTAAGCCATAAATTAAAACTCAAATCCCACTCAAGTAACTGGGACACATGCTCTTAACTTTAACTGTGGTATGTGCTCAGGGCTTTGCTGAATCAGTATATGTGGTATGAAAAGTTACATTGAACTTTTCACAAAAATATGGAATTAAGCCCAGGCCTGCCCACATTGTCAGATCTCAGTACAGAAGGGCCAGCAAATCTCACTGTCCTCATGTCACTGGTCTGTGCAGATGCAGTAAAGCAGCCCAGTGTGCAAGTCCAGCAGTCCCAAAGCAGGACAGTCCTCACAAATTAGGCCACCCTTTACCCAGCAAGTGGTCAGAAGTTCCCTCTTCAACTGCAAGGCACTGGATTATCGCTAGTGGAGATGTGGGGGGTGTGCTGAGTGTTTGGGTCTCAGCCATGAGCAGTCTCTAGGGGTGAAAAGAGTAGCACAGGGCAATGAAAGTGCCCCTGCAATGTGGCCCAGCAGCTCAGCCACGTCCATGTTGAGGAGGTGAGGGAGGTTTGGGGACTTTGGGACTTGTCTTTCCTTCCCTGAAGGGGCAGATGTCTAACCAGCAGTTTGTAAGGGTTTTGTCACGATCCCTGTAGCAAGCTAAAGCATTAGTTCAAGATCTTATCTTGAACTGCGATCTACAAGATCCCACTTAATGTACTGATAATTTGCAGGATAGACACCACAACTGAAGCTGGAACCCCCGTGCATTAGGCACCAGAAGTACTTAAAGCAATATTATAAGATCTTAAGTATGAAACAGACCAAAACAAATTTGATTAGCGTTACCCTTTATTAGAGCAGATGGGGAGCTGAGTCATAGAATCACAGAGTGGTTAAAGTTGGAAGGAACCTTTAAAGATCACCCTGCTCCAGGAGGGTCACCTAGAGCACAGTGCCTGAGCTTTTGAACATCTCCAAGGAAGGAGATGCCACAGCCTTTACCTTCACAGCAAAAAAGATGTTTTTCCTTATGTTCAGACAGAACTGCCTCTGTTTCACTTTCTGCCCATTGCCTTTTGTCCTGTCACTGAACACCTCT
>JAVCKT010023361.1:19836-32526 GCA_032273925.1 Rhynchotus rufescens
GCCACAAGCTGAGGCACCAAAAGTTCCACAGGAACTTAAGGAAACACTTCTTGACAGTGAGGGTGACAGAGCCCTGGCACAGGCTGCCCGGAGAGGTTTGGAAGTCTCCTTCTCTAGGGATCTTCAAAACCTGCTTGGATGCAGTTCTGTGCTGTAGGTGACCCTGCGTGTGCAGGAGGATTGGACTCGACCTCTGAGGTCCCTTCCAACCTTAAGCATTCTGTGATTCTATGATTTTACATGGTATTTAGGAGAAGGTTCTAGTGGAGGAATGGAGGAACATAAATGCAACTCTCCCTTTCTAAAAATTAATCACGTTCGTTCTGCATTTCCATAACACCTCTCTTAGTACTCATCTTCAACAGAGGCCATGTATTGGATTGTCAAATCATACATGCTCTGGCTCAGGGCATACGAAAGTCTGGAATTGCCAAGAAGGGGATGCAGTTGATCAGTTCCTATTGCCGTTTCACTGACACCTACAAAATTGGTGCAATTAGCAAATGCAGGAGAGAAGAGATTCTCAAGCCAACATTTTTTTATAAGAATCAAGGGAGTCTAATTTTCTGTCACAAGGCAAAAAACACAAGCAAATGCTGCCCTGAAGCTTTCAGATATTTTTCCTGGGAGAAACACCCCTATACTCCTATGAAATAGTTACCAAGGACCTGATTTTCGCTTATATCTGTAAACAAGCTAGTGTTAACAGCAACATCCCAGTGTTACATATTACTGCACCAAATTTGGATATCCTAACATGTGCAAAATTTGCTATCAATAAGTCAATAGGAGTTCTTCTGTGGATAAGGCAAGCTGCAGCTTGCTGGAGATGCAAGAGGCCAGACCCAAAGCTTATTTTGTTACATTGGCAACAGAAATTTCTGCAGAACTCCAGATTTACAGGGGACTGCCTGAGACCAGAACATGTTCCAAGACCTTGAAACAAACCTGAAGGCAGCAACTGCTTTAGATACCTCACTGGAAATGGCCAGCTACATATGCTAACTTTTTACCTTTCCTTCAAGCTGTCACTTTTGTTCAGCTTTTATCTCCATCATGCTAAAACAAAAAGCCTCTATTTTTCATTATGCACATTAATTGAATTAATAAAGTATTTAAAATTAAAAGGGACTGTCTCTGAAATGTGAGAAAGAAATTAGTTTAAAAAAAACCAAAAACCCAGCATTATACAGTACTGTCAGCCTAGGACATTAACCTTGATTCAAGGTTACCCTGCTGCAAACTTTCTACGACATCATCTTTTAGGAACTAGAATTCCCAAAGCCTTCATGCCTTCCTTGGAGGTAGTCCTGCTATCTGTTTATTCCAGAGCACGAGATATCTGTAAAAACTTACTATCCTTCCAGCTTTTTGCTTAGATTACTGCCTCTTGAGGAGGCTTCAGTAGTTGCTCTCACCAGAAAGCCTATGGACGGCCAAAGGCATCAGCCAGTGGGTGGCAGAGAACACGAATGACCATCTTGTTCTGCCCGCGTGAGACACTCGGTAACGGGAAGCGTTGGGAGAAACAACCGGGCAAGTAACAAGCGCCTTTGTGGAGCGCCATCAATGAACAATTCCCCCGGCCGCGGCCGGAGCAGGATCCCGCGCTGCTGCGTGTCCGTGGCGGCCGCGCGGGTCGGTGTCGGGCCGCTCCGTGGTCACCGAGCGAGCGGCCTGCTCACGGCAGTGCACGCGCTCCGGCCGCCCACAGCCTGGGTGGAGGTCACAGCGTGACGGAGCGGGCGGGATGCAGGAGCCGGGCGGCCAGGGCTCCTCTTTGCCAGCCACCCCTGGCACGTGCCTTGGCCATCCTCACACCCTTGGCTGCTTGTGTGCAGCTTCTCTTACTGTGTAACTCATCCACAGATTACTTAAGTCAATAGAAAAATCTTTTTTTTTTTTTTGGGCGGATTTGGACTCTGGGTTATATCCCAAGCATATTAAAAGTGGTCGGGAAAATAAGGCACCTTGCTGTGGATCTTGAGGGCTGACAATGCTAGTATTTAAAATATTTTATTTTTAATATATTTTCTCATGCTTTACCTTTCAGAAGGTTTTCCTTTTGGGACATATTCGCTATTTCCTCTTTGGTGATGGGGATTACAGTGAAAAACTATTATAGACTAGTACAGACTAGTGCTAGCTATTCACAGGAGACAACAGTTTGTGAGCTGGGTTCAGCCTCCCAAAGAATTACAGACACCTAGGCCTCCACATACACAAAAAATGTGATTTTGAATAACAGTATTTTACACATGCACAGCATTTGTATTCATGGAAATGACTTATCAGACAATTCAGCGACATGCTAAAGACTCAGAACACAAATTATTAAGGACTGACTCTCAGAATAAGTAGCAGCTATTTTTCAAAAAAAACAGGACGACATAGAATAAAGGGTTATTTAATGACTATTAAAAAAAATCAGCATAATAGTAGCAGCATAACACAAGACAAAAGTCTGTGTTCTCAAAAACTATGAAGTAGTTGCAAATCTTAAGAGACAACATAATGTAATTCTAGAAGCAAAGTGTGAATGCAATAAAAAAATATCGTCAGGAACACTAAGTTACTTGGAGACCACCAGAACATTAAGTTGTACATTTATTCATCACAAATAATTTTCAAATAAAAATTTCTAGATACATTATTTCATTGAAATTACACGGCCTGCATGATGCGAGAGCCACAGTAATCTTTCCTGCTTGATAAACACTGAATTTCAGTTCTGGAATATGACTAAAAAATGCTGTTTTTCTCTTCCATGGGTTACTTTTAAGAAGACATTAACTTGTCACTGCATAAGCTGATTAGTTTCACTATTTCATTAACAAAGCAATTCAATCATTTTCTGCTTCCACGCTGAAATCCATGATTAAATTATATTATGAGGCATCTAACAACTTGCAAATAACTGAAGTATTTTATAATATCTATGTACACAAAAACATTTCCTATTGAAACAGTGGATAATTTATTAACTTTGTAGTAATTCAATGACTAAAGCAATATTTAAAATAAATATCAACAAAATAAGCATTGAAAGAGATTTAAGAATCCACTGTAAGATTAATTTGCAAACAAGTTTTATATGTGAGAATAAACCAAAGAATATTTTCAGATCTTTTCAGCAGAGATTGAAAGGATCCCTCAAGACTTTAAAGCCAGGGTCATGGTTTTGAGCTTTATGGTCTCTGCACAGACACCAATGCCTCTCCCCAAGAAGAACAAACCGTGTCCTGTGCCCAACGAGAGTATCGCCAAAGCACAGAGTCAGTGCAGACCAGCATTACTCACGAAACCTTTTCTAAAAGTCCTGAAATGATTCCCCAAGGAGAGGGCTCACACTTAGCAAGCGCACACTGGCACATCTTTTCTCTTGTTCAATAGCAGCAACATACTGAATTTTTATTAGGCAGAAGTTAGGCGTAGAACGTCCCCAAGAAGTGCCAACTGTAAGGGCACCCACACTGTATCCCATCAGAGATATCTGTGCACCTACAGTGAAAAGCGATTTCTCCTCCCTTTTTAAGCAATATATTATTAATGTATTAAAAAAGACCTTTTCCTTACTTGCCAGTTTGTTTGAAGGGTCTGTAAAATTACACCACAGGAGTTTCAAAATCTCCAGTATATCCTTCACAAATCTCCAGCATAAATTCAGCTAATGAGTCTTACAACTTACTTCAGGTAATTTACCTTAGGTCCTTGTTAAAGTGTGTACATTAATGCACATATCATGGTTCTAAAATTTCCCTCTTTCCTCGGCAACTGTATATTCAAACCCTGTGATTTTAATAATGAAGCAAGTCTGCTCCCAAATCATGGACACGCAGACACAAAAGTACCACTGTTTGGAGGTGAACATTAAGATCCAATGAATCAGTGGCACTTCCAATCTTCAACCATTGTTTATTCGCTGCTTTTATCGGTGACTCATTTCTCCCACAGGAAAGCCAGCAGAAGGGCACCCAGGGAAAGGTTACTGGCAGCTACTCCCCACTCTTCCCTCTGCCCCATCAAATGCAGCTTCTGGACCCACGGCAGAAGATGCACCAGCAGATGCACATGGACTTGGGGACACCCCTCCACTTCTTTTTGGAATATTTGCTCCTCAGAAAAAGAGTGCATACATTTAAAAAAGTACCCCATATACATTACCTTTACACCCATACTTTATTTTCCAGTAAGTTGATTGAAGTTGAAACAGCAATCAGTTTCTTCTATGCAGCTGCTGCATATATCCATATAAATAGAGCACAAGGATTTAAGTGGGAGAAGGAAGAATTAAGTTCACTATCTTCTGTGTAGGCAAATGCCCCTTTGTGAACAGGAATTGGTGTCTGCGTTAATGAAAAGGAGATTAGAAACTTCCTGCAACCCTGACTTCTTTCACAGTACCTGGATTGCTAATCGGGCAAGCGAAGAGGTGTCACCAGAACTATGGCTCTACAATCCAATGTAGTAATTTCAGTAATGCTTGAAAATTGGGGGGAAAAAAAAGATTCCCCCCCCCCCCCAGAGGCATAAGGACACTTCCACATTGCCTGTGTAAATTCTAGTTGGTTGATTTAAAAGTGTTTATCAGTTTAGTCAAACACACCATATATTCCCTCAACAGCAGTACTAGTATCGCTTCAAATCCTACAGTATAGAGTAAATTAATTGTGTGCTCATGGGGAAGAGGTAAAATGAAGAAAATCCCACAGATGGAGAATGAACAAGAAACATGTCAAATGCAACGGCTTAGTCTGATTTCTATAAATTCCATTCTCTGTCTTACTGATTTGTCAAAAACTGACCTCCTGATGTAGGATCTTATATATGCATATGAAACACCTACTGAAGCAGCGGCAACGTGTCAACATACGGTTTTAAGGGCAATCACAGGGTTGTCCATGACCCTACAGGAAACATACATATTATGCTCCATTACTGCAGAAAGAGCCTTTAAAAATGGATGCTCGTATTTAAGTGGTACCCTACTTATGCTCTGAGTGACAGTAAAAATCTCCATGAGGAGCAGCAAGAGAAGCAGCCTGGCTTTTCTTCCTCAACCTAGTGACAGGGCCAAGGGAAAGCCTAGATTCACCACCAAATGACAGTGACTTGTTAGCATAAAAAAGGGAAAAATCACAGAGGCAGGAACATTAATTCTGCTAGCTCAGCAGGCTCTTAACATGATAAGAGGAAAATGTAAGCCAGCCCCCATGAAAAACTTCCTTAGACTTGATGGAATTTGGAAAGGCTATTTCTACTTGACATGAACGTTTCTATCTAACCAAGAGATTAGGTTATTCATAGAAACAATAACATCTGTTCCAAAACTGCCAGAATTTGGTAGGTGTCCAGCTGACCAAATGGGGCTGAACACTGTTTACGTGAAATCTGTAACTACTACACGAAACAAGAGACTTGAAATTTAACACGTGGAAGGCTGACATCTTGTATATACAAGGAACTAGAGTTTTACAGCAATCTCACACTGCCAATTTTCTAAGCAGATCTATTGTAGTATTTAGAAGCCCTGCTTCATTTACTTTCTCCCATGACAACTTAATTCCTTAGGTACATTTGAAAGTTAAAAGCTCAACTAACTAACCTATCCTCTTTACAACATAATACGGAGCACAGCTACTTGGCATTTGAATTTAACAGCACAGAGACCTAAGAACTTCCCCCCCTTGCTGCTTCTCTGCAGAGGAAGCAACAAAGGACGTTGGATGTAGGAACCTGTACTGGTGGCTCATGCATATTTTAGGGATCCCAAAGCTATATACTTTGCAATTAAAAACCCAGGGGGAGGGTAGGGGAAGAGGGGAATGACAGCAAGAGGCAAACACATAAACAGGAAAACAGGAGAAGATTTCTTGCATCTCGTCCTTTTCCTCCCAGCATGAAATTCCTTTAATTTACATTTATAGTACACAATCTTGCAGAGCGCTTACTATTCTCAGACAACCAAAAAAGGAAGAAAAAAAGGCAAGCACAGTGGCTTTGCAGCTAGCTTTTCAGTCTATAAAAATGTTCTTGATACAGAGAGTTCAAGTACTGTTTTCATTAAACTTCAGAACCAGGTCCCACTCATAGCTGGAATAAGTCAGATTTTTCTTCAAAGTCATTCAATTCCATACCTTGGGGGAGCAATAAAATTCCCTTTTTTTCTTTTTCCCTTCCCCTTTATATATATTAGTCAACGCAAGAATGCTAAATACAAACTTGTTTCAATGCCACTGAATCCTTTGCTACCTAAATTTATCATCTTCAGGCTCCTGAGGCTCCTGGAAAGTATAAGGACTACAGGAAGGCATGGAAAGAGGAAACCATATATTCTGACAAGGCTCTGCACTGTTCATGTCAGAAGAGACAGTGCTGGAGAGCTGGCACCCAGTCCTTGCCCACTAATCCAGGTTTTTAGAGAAGGAAGTAGGTCTAGTTACAGTTATAGCCAGAAACAGCTTTGCATTCTTCCTTCCCTAAGATCCCAGTTCTGTCCAAGTGCAGCTACTTTTAGCGTAGAGGGCACTCTGCTGGCAGGCAACTTGAGCATGTTGGTAGATGCTGTCTGAAAAGAAAATGGTTCTGCCAGACCCACCTAACAGGGGAAAATAAATAAAGTTATCACATCAGCTCTTCTCTCTGCTCTATCACTGTCTTCCCTACATAAAAAAGTTATTGCTTGGATGAGAAGCAGCGCCACGGAGCAATGATAACTTTAATATGCAGGAGAGCCATAAGGTAAATATTCTTTTGTAGTATTTGCCTTGTATGAAAAGCAGAGTATCATGGATTTTCATCAAATGCTGCTAACCAGTTAAGATGGCAATCTTTTCCTCATGGAGAGAGCAGAGGACTTTATCTTACAGACTTTTCTTAAAGATCCAAAGTATAATTCACAGAGGTCAATTCAATATCCCGATGGGACGCAATGCTTGCTCAGTTTCCAACATGTTTGCATATTGTATGGCTTAAGGAAGACTGTTATTTGCATCAAGCTTTAACAGATGCCTCCTTGAGATGGCAGCTCTGTCAGTCTGTTTTACAAGTCTCCGAGCCTACATACACACTGGGAAAAAGATTCTGCCCCAAACCCTCACAGCCTGCAATGGGGAAAATACTATTGCTGTTCAAATAGATATGAAAGTTTGGCTTTCCAATTGCAGGTACCTTAGCACAACTTGTGTACATATTTCAATGTTTCTGTATCAGTTAAAACTAATTCCAGAGGTCTAGGTATCGGTGTTCCAGTAAAAAAACAAACTCAGGACTAAAGTCTTGAGCACCACTCGATATTATCCTCTTGTTTAAGAAACCTAAAGCTGCATTCGTGTAAGTATATAATGAAGCTTCCATTTTTACATCAACAAGCTTAAAAACTTTGCAGATCTGGATATAGCTCTCCTAGTGGACAAATTTTTCACTTTGCTTCTCTGTCTTTACATTCACTGACAGCCATTATTCCCACATCCAATTATTTAAAACGAGAGCTTTGAATGGAAACACGAGCCGCTTCCAAAACTTATTCACACAGATACATAATTTCTCATAATGAACAGCAGATCCTTGTTCAGTTGCATTACACTGTAAAATATCCAAATTCTCTGCTGATGACTGAAAAACTGGAACGTTGATGCCCTCCAAGTTCCTGGAGTGTTCGTACACTATCACTATAAAATAATATTGGCTGGAAGGGATCCATGGAAGTCATCTAGTCCAAGAAACTGCTCATAGTAGGGCCAACTCTGAGGCTAGATCTTGTTGCTCAGAGTCATGTTCAATGGAGTTACAGATACATTTAAGGATGGAGGCTCATAGTCTCACTACACAAACTGTTTCACCTCTCACCATGGGGGGGGGGGAAAAAAAAATCTACCTACTCAGAATTCCACTTATTGCAAACTATAATCTATCAAAAGAGGAAACCAAACACCTCCAAAGCAAAATATATAAAATTAACACATGAGACAAAGAGCAGGAAATAAAGATGCATTTCAGTAAACTTACTTATAATACTTTAGAACTCATAATTGATCCAGAAGCCCAAAGTAAATATAAATGCCAAAAAGATCTTTCTTTTGATGCATTATGCACATAAATTATATTCATATTTGCTATTAGCAGTAGGAAAAACATGTCTTCCATGCAGAAACAGTGAATACTGATAGCTGTATGATGCAACTCAAATACAGCATGCTTGAAAATGGAAAGCAAGCGCAAGAACTACACGGCAAGTCGATAGAGCAGACTAAGAAATCTCATAGTATTAGAATTTTTATTTCCGGAAAGGGCACATTTTAGTTAATTTCAATTCCAAGTTAAGATTTCCAAAATATATAAAAATACATTTTCTGCTGAAAGAGTAAATGCTGTGACTTGAGGGAAATAATTTATTGCTAAGGTACACCCTTGCCTAGGATTTAAACACAAAATTGTGTTTAACGTCAGCTAACTGAGCTTGTTTCCATAACACCAGCAGAAACGGTAGTAATGCAAGGTCCATCAGCCACCTATTCCCAAAGACTGAAAATCCATCTACAGCAGGCAAAAAGTTAGCTTAAGTTGATTTTCTAGATCTCTCTCTACAGTCTCTACATTTCTTTCTCTACAGTCAATGAAGAGAGGCAAAGTGATGCATCTCATGTATGTAACGATGGAAAATTTCACAAAAGCTTCCTCTCTTTCCACTAACTTAGCTGAGGTGCCTAATATTTACATTGCCTAACTTAATCTGATCTAGTTTGAATATTGTGGTACTTCTGAGGTGGGAAAGTAGATTTAAATAAAAGGTAGAAAATGTACATAAACACCAAGTGACTACAGTGAGCAGCAGCCTAGGCAAATACTTTAAAAGAAAAAAAAAAAAAAAAAAAAAAAAAAACCACTAACAAACACATTCTCCCAGTCTCTCCTACCCCATAGGTAGGACGTTAGGTAAGCACTAAATTAACTATAGCTTCAAGAATAACTTAAAACATGAAGAGTCTTAAACTCAAGCATTTAACTGTGATTTCAAGACCAATACACATACAAATACCATTCATTTATCATCATTTTGCAATAAGTGAACAATGACATTTGTTACTCAAATCTTATGAATAGCTAAACATCTAATACAAATATCCAAGTGATTATTAAAGAAGAAACATTTAAAGTGTTACCAATAAGATGCCAAAAACAACCCTAGCAGCCCTTTCTAGAAGAATATTAATTTACAGTTGTTCTTCCTGAACAATGCTTTGTACAGTAAAAAAAACCTTACATTTATGTTTTTTTCTGCTTCCCTTGCCCCACCTCGGTCTCCCCCCCCTCCACCCACACAGCTTTGCTCTCTGTCTGAACTATTAGACAGGCAAACTTGATAGTAAAAATCCCACCGACTTCAAGGGTCCATGATCTCAGTTTCAGAGTCCAGCTCAAATGCTCTTTGGAAATAAAATCCTTTTTTTTGTGTAGTGTGCAAAGTGCAAGTTTTCTCCAGTGCTATTAAAAATGTGCGTGGCTAAGAACTTTACAGAATAAAATGGTAGCAATTGAAAGACTTTCTGATTTCCAAAAGCTCTAATAAGGACGGATGTTAGATGACTTTTACAGGAATGACAGGTGAAATGTGTTAAGTACAGGTGCTGATTAGGTCAGGTAGCCTCCAATTTCACTTGACAAAACCAATGTTTTTATTCAAGTTCCTCTGCTTCTTCTGTAAAAAGGTCAGCCAAATCTGCCACCGTCAGAACTGAGGCTTCCGACTGTTTCATGGAAGAGCTCGTGTGGCTACGGGAAAGAAGTTGAAATCAAGCATCAGCAAAAGAATGGACTGGAGCAATCTGCTATATGCAGTGAAGGCAGACATCAAATTGCACCAAATAACTGCTCAGCCTTGAAGCTCAGCAGAAAAACATACTTTCTACTAGGCAAAACACAAACACCGATCACATCCATCTCTTGCACAGTCTGAGCAAGGTACAAAGTTCATCTGCTGTTCCTAGCAGTGGTCCACACCACAGACCTTGGAGGCTGTAGAACACGAGGTAATCAGCTTTGTCCACTAACATATAAGGGATTAGCTTGAGACTCCAAGAATAAGGTTTGATGTTGTTTTAGAGAGATTAGGTTTCATTAACTCATTCAACCACTGCACCTTTTACCTGAATTTAACATATAAAAGTAGTGCTGCTTTACAGATGTGGAAGCGAGCAGGACCATTCTTCCAATTTTAAGCTGAAATCTGTTGTAACTACAGCCAAAGATAATGCAAGTAAATGTTTTAGTCTATTAACAACCATAAAAAACTGTGGAAAAAAAACTAATTTCCCTTAACCATTGCCTCTTCCTCGACTTGTTGCGTGGATACACTATAGTTAAGAGGATCAGACCTCTTGCATTTTCTGCACAAAGAATGTAAATATCACTTTAGTTCCAAGCCCCGTCTTTTTCTTGCTTATAATTTTTGGCGAGGAGAAACACAGTGCAAACTGCTTTGTTTCCTCACACCAGACTGACTTGTGAGCTGGCATCTGGACAGCTTTTACACTCACTGCAAAAACCACCGCTGTGATGCAAGAGCTACAGAGCATGTTTATGCAATTTAAAAATAATAAGAATAAAATCCTATAGTACTGCTTAAAATCCTTGCTCTCCGATGACAAGCTTAGTGTTGCTCTGTTAATTTCACTCCTTATATACTAGTGGATACTAAAGGAAATGTGTAAACTGCGAGGTTCGTTCAAGCCCCATATTTATGTCCTTAAAGCATAATTTATTATTTGGGTTTTCTTTAAATATTATCCTTGAAATAAAACATATACAACATAAGCAAAATATTCCCTTGAAAATTCAAGTTCTTAAACTTCAACGAGATCCATTTTCAAGTCCCCAAGGTTTTTTTCAGTGCAAATAATTTGAAGAACAGCAAAAAAAAAAAAATACATTTAAGATACCTGCACTTAATTGTTTAAAAAAGTTCAGGCCCACCTTTTCGTTTTCATTGCAATACCAAAGTTTTTAAAAATATTCAACTCATACCTTCTGTCTACAGTTTTCAGCATAGTCTGCATTCTCTCTTCTATTGTTGCTTTTATGAGGAAGCGGTGAACGATGGTAGGCCTGAATAGGTTTTTAAAGAAGAAAACCAAAAGTGAGCAGAAGAAATGTCACCGTCAGTAGTCCATGATCGAACTTTGTCTGCACTAATTATTTTCAGATTACTGAAAAACATCACCTTTGGCTTTTTAAGAGGAAAAATCTCCCAAGCTGCTTAGCAACTTGCACTGACATTTACTGGTGTTTAGCCTGTCCACACATTTCCACTTGGCAGGATCACATGCTACATGAACATAAGCCATGTCAAGTAAAATCCTGAAGCAGATGCTAAGCAAAGTTCAACCTTCTGTATCCTTACTATAAACAAAAGGGTCCTCCAGTGCCCAGCGTGTGGTTTACAGTAATGACTTTGGTCCACTGATTGCATACAGTTTTATGCTGCACTGTCACAAGCTGATCCAAGAGATAAAGCTCAGCATAATGGACATCAGAAGTTTAGAGTTTAAATAATATTGTTTTCAAAGATGGTAAAATGCTGTAATGCTTTGAAAGTCTTTCTTTTTTGACATTAAAGAAAATAAATAAAAATTCAGTTACAAAATAAAAAATAAAAAGAGAATGCTGGAGTGAAAATAGAAAATGCTAGCTATAAGAAAGTGAAAGAGAAAACAGTCACCTTCAAGGCTGCTCAATATGCAAACTTTTTTTCATGTTATGAACCTTGAAGAGCTTGGATATCTTTCAAACCTTGAACTGAAATTTGTTGGGTAACAGCAGTAAACTTTTAAGTGTCCAATAGTACCCACTTAGTCCCTAATAGATGGGAACAGTACTCTGATAAAATGCAGCAAATGCAGCATGATACAAGAATGGTCAAAGTGAGTTAGACCAAAGGTCCAGCTAAGAGTAGTAGCAACAAACAGAAAAAAATAGTAAATAAATAAATAAAATCAGTTCAGTCAACTAGACTGACAATTCATTCCGATTTTCATATAACATTATGCAGGTCTCTTCTGGACCATATGTGAACAAGCTAGTGTCATCTTAACTCTTACTTTGTTTGGCCAATGCGATGAACTCTGCCAATGGCCTGAAGCTCGTGTGCAGGATTCAGAATGGGCTCCACAAGCAGAACGTGAGTCGCTTCAATGATGTTTAGTCCATTGGAACCAGTGTGAAGGGGTAGCAGCAAAATATTGATCTTGGGATCATATTTAAAGGCAGAGAGATTTTCCTAAAAGGCAAACATCACAGCAGCATGACAAAATTTCCTCAGTAAAGACTGTGGTGGACATCTGAGACATGACCATTCATTGCAGTACTGGACAGCCACCAGTAAGTCACCGACTTCTTGCAACATCAGGTCAACATGTTTCATTCTTACCACCCACGCCAACATTTCTGTCTTAAAATTCAATGTACTGTGTATCTACAGATGTTTCACAATACTGGCTTTAAGTGGTTAAGATTTTTAGAGTTAATGAACATAGAGATCAAAAATTAAACAAATCTGCTGCTCTTTCACTTTCTCAAATGAAACAATAAAAGGATGAAATTAACTATTAACTGTAACTTTCTCGAGCTAAAATAGCTTAAGGGAAATATCCTTTATGTACCTGAAATTTATTAATTCCATTGATCTGAGAAAAA
>JAVCKT010023362.1:0-20829 GCA_032273925.1 Rhynchotus rufescens
TGCAAGTGCTGTCCATAAAACATTTGCAGGAAATTCTAGAGAGGTTTTTATAAAGTAATGCAACATGGATGGTTCCATTTAGTTTCTATAGAAAGTCTGAAGAAAATGTTCCAGGAAAATCCATTGAGATTTCTTAAGCAATGCATCACATGGCCCTTAAAGTTTAGCAGACAGGCGAGAGAGCCCATATTCCTGATGTTACAAATGAGTTTGGGATTGTCTGTGTTTACAAATCAGCCCTTTATTAAAATACTCTTCAATGGGGCTTTCCTTAGAGCAGCAAATCCTGTTTAGATTAGGAGCTGCAGAGACTGGCATGTTTGTGGTAATGAGTCACACAGAGGGTGCCTCCGTAAAACCACTCGAACACATTGCTAACTTTTGAACCCATCTTGACTCATGTTATAACATACAGTTAATAAAAACTCTGATCTGCAACATCAAGACACAGCCAAGGATGTCAGAGCCGGTTGTGGAGTCTCCCCATTGGCACCTGTTGAGTGTGTTTAGCTAGACTCAGTCTCCACCAAGCGAGGTCTATGCCTCAGCACCCAGCTCTAGGTGCCATCCAGCCCTTTGCTTTACACACACTAGCCCTCACTTTTCATCCTGTAAGTTATCACCTGTGCTGTTACCTTTGCATTTGGCTCATCAAAGCTTTGGGCAGGATAAGAATCTAACAAGGAGATAAAAACACACAAAATTTTCTTGCTGTCCCTATTTGCATTGGCACTGGTGTCTATCGAAGCCATTTTTTTTTCTTTCTTTATTATTTTTTGTTTACAAATCCCTGTGCCTGCTCCCTTGGGAGGATGTGCAGGATTGAGGGCAGGCGTCTTGTTGAGACCCCCTGTGCCATCCCAGCACGTGGCCCCATGTGTCCCCTTGTCTGCAAGGGGGACAGTGCCACCCCTTTGGTGCCTGTGGCCACTGTGTTCCTAGGGCAGGATTTGGCCCATGATTCACAAATAATTTAAAGCAGTTCTGCAAATGTTTGTGTGCCCAAAGGTCCAGGGATGATTTACAGCTCTCTCAAATTGTAGAGACCCTTGATCCGGTGTTGTCATTCACAGTAATGGGATGTCTCAGCTGTCCAAACTGAGACATGTTTTAAATGTTAAAAATGTTCTGGGATCAATTTTCTCTGTTTATAGTAAATGCCTTGATTAGATTCTCTTGTAGGCACTTCAAAGGCAGACTCCCACTCAGTCTTTCCATATTATGAAATCTATTTTTTTCTTTGCTCTACTTATTATTTTCCCTCCCTTAAGTAAATTTAGTGCTTGAGGAAGGTGACTGATGGATGGCCTTGAGGACTGAGACCTTCTCAAGCAGCATCTATGAATGTAGTTCTGTTGCCTGGCATCTAGTAAAGGGGATTGTCCCTGAAAGCAGAGGGACAGGTGGGACATAAATCCAGATGAGATTAATTAGGGTACCAGAGTGACTATTTCCCAGCCTCAATTCTAAGGTTTGTGCCTTGGTAAAAGGCAGTTGAGCATCATCTGCATATGATGAGAGAGATTTGAGACATTGAGGATCTGGGTTATTTGCCTGCACCTGAAGAGGCTGCAGAACAGGAGCAGGAATTGACAGGAGGTGCCCCAGGCTGCTACTTGAACCTCATGTTATTCCTTCCTCATTCCTCTGCACCTCCATCAGAAAATGGAAGCTCAGATATGGTATCTTTGTGAATTCTGCTCTGATCTGGACTGAGACCATCAATTCATTTCACATCCATCACTAACCAGCCATTAAACACAATGGCTTTTATTCTTCCTATTGACCTGGTCTGTAATCAGACCAGAGACCTTGAAATGCGTACAGCACTCTAGCCTATTAACAGACCCCTGAGCCATCCAATCCCCAGAAGGTCATATCCTTTTCTTCTTTTTTGATTTTTTAATGGAAATAGCTCTGTTTTAATCCGTGTCTCTATTGATCAGGAGATCAAGTCCATTTGAAGTGTATTGTGTAAGAAAGGAAGGACAGCTCATGATTTAATGTGAAAGGAACAGCCTAACTTTCACTAATGAACATCCCATTTTTAAATTAGTTCATTTGAAACTACTTTTCTGATTCTCACTTAGCTCCCCTTCTTGTGTCAGAAATATCAACTTTCTTGCTATTATTCACACATTCCCCCTTCTCCTCACTCTTTACTGGCACCGTGGTCATTTCATCAACAATGCCATAAAAGTCTTGGATAGTAAACGAGTCACACGAGACTGCACTTTCTCTTGACAACATCATAGATTTGTATAGCTCAAACAGTGGAGGAGACAGAGTTTCACAGGAAGAAATGAAATGCTATTTTTTCGTTTTCCACATTTAGATGGTTGGTGAGAAGACAGAATTTTACCCACAGCTGCATAATACCAGAGACAGGGTAAGGTGCCTGACTGGTATGGCCGGAAGAGGTTTTTCTGTTGTGATTTGGCTAAGTGTCAAGAGGGGTTAGAGTAGTTGTGCTACGCTGAGAGAAATATTATTCCAGACAAGAGACCAGCTCACTGTGTTCATGAGTGAAAAATACTTGGAAGCACATGGTTCTCTTAAAAGTTTGACAACCCTATGTATATGGATCCCACTTAATTTCAACCTTACTACTCCAAAACTCTACTCTGCCCCATTCTTGTTCCATGCACATCTATTTACTTATCAGTCTGTCAGTAGCATATTGATATAGACCCTCCATGAGAACAGATCCTGGCCTTTTCACTGGCCAATATGCCAATACTGTACTTGGACTATCTCAGTAGCTTGTTGCACAGTTTCCTTTGAACAAAGTTCAGCTCAGAAAAGCTGATCATGGTTGTACTGCAGACTGCCAGGCTTCTTCATGAGTGGAGATTTGTTACCCTGGACAGAACTCTTAGGCTTTGCTACCTCCCTAGGGAATCAAGCTCCTTCTCTCCATGCTTCTATTTATAGAAATTAGTCTGTTTGGCTACTAAATGAGGGGTAATGTCTTTTCATACTCTTAGAAATAAATGTGAGACATCACTGATCCCCATTATTTAATTTCCAAGGACAATACATCGATTGTTGAATAAAGCTGTCAAGAATGATTTAACAACTCATCTCTACAGTTACAAACCTACAAATTAAGTTGAAAGGAACCTTAGCTTTTGGATAATGTTCCAGTATCTGCTGTCTTCCAAATGGAGCCTTTCTATTCCAACCCCACTAGTGACCTCTGCACTGTTCTTGTTTTCTTTGGATCGTGTCTAACCCTAGTGTCTGCTGAAACAGAATCAATTTACTGAATTCGGGGAAAATGAAAGGGTGTGAGCTGGCCATCCCTTATTTAAAGATACTTCAACTAAAGAAAAGTTATGCAGCATATATGGCTCCTAAGATACTTGCCCATCTGTGTCCTCTTGTCCTGTCCTAGGTAAGCAATGTTTCAGTAATTATTCCCTCCAGTTTTTCTAGGCTTTTGTTTCCTTATTGCAACTCTCAACAGGAGAGTTTATACACTGCAATTTCTACAAGGAAAATGGGGATCTCAGAAAGTGAGAGAGCACAGCATTAACTCACTATTGTCTGAACTCATGCTATAATCTTCTATTTCTAGCAATAAAGTCTCTATGTCTCATGGCTATGACAAATCTTTGTTAACTTTTTCTACGATGTTGCTCTCCATGATTTCCTCCAGAATGTGACTTCTCTCCTTGTTTCTTTTGCCAAACATCTCCATAACTGAGTTTCATTTTTAGACCCATCCCTGCCTCCATGGGGAGTGATGCCTCCAGTATCACCTGTGCTATCCTTACAGCCGGAAAAACACAGGCAAAACTTACACTAGTCTAGTGACACTCATCACACTTACAGGAGATATAGAAGTAGAAATAGGTCTTTTGGTTCACTATGACCAGGTAGTTGTGAGATGAAGCAAATGCATTTTGACTCAAATGATGTCTAAGTAGGTTGTGTGAGTTTCCTTGTAGGAATCAACTACCATCAGCTCTCCTGTATCTTGTCCCAGCAGCCGGATGCACTTTGAATGAGCAGGAATAGCAAGGAACAACATAACTCAATTGTACTCACAGCTATTTGCTGTCAATCGCACTCTCAAACCGGAGCACAGCGCACTTGGCTTACCTTGCTGCCTGGTCAGGCATGTGGAGCTGGAGTGATAGGAGGGGGGAAATAGGAGGAGGATGCCTAGGTAGTGCATCTAAATGGCAAATTGCTTCTGAGCCATTGGACACGCTGTCATTCAGGCATCTTGCTGTGATGACTGCCTCCAGCCTTTGTGCTGCCTGCAGCGCTGTGCCAAGAGCCCATGGGGACTCTGCAACCTGTCCCCTGTCCTTGAGCAGGAAGGAGGGCTGGTTTTGCAGGTGGTGACTGAGCCAGAAGAGTAAGTCAACTAATAACAAGGAGTTATTTTTAGTCAACTAGTTGACTAATAACTCCTTGCTTAAAGGAGTATTCCGAAATTACAGTATAGTCAGACTGTCACAAGACATAGCATGTTGAAGGTACTCCCCTCTCCATAGCTGGAAGCTGCCATTTCTTGGTTGGAAGGGTAATGGATGTCTATGTGACGTCTTCATTGACACTGTGCAGAAACATAAAGAGCTCTTGTGCAGAGTTACCACATTTTATCCAAGAAGGACTGTAATTTTTTTTTAAATACTCACATTCAATTGTTCTCAAAGGCTCAGAAGAGCAGGTTCAGTAATGGACTCCACTTCTAAAATAGCTTCAAGTAAAATGTAGGAAGTGCACTGTCCTCATGTGCGAAGAGTTTCATTTTGCACAAGTTCTCTGAACCTTGCATTTATTCAGTTTGATTGGAAATCTTGGGAGAACGGGTCATGTTTGTGAGATGCAGTGCCAGCAAGGATGGGAGAGGTGCTCAACATCTTTTTAAATGTGGTATTCTACCATGCCAGGATGAGATTTGAAGGGCTTACTTCCAAATGGCCTCAAAGTGGGAAATGTTCATGTAGATGGAGCATGTTACAAGCTAATCTTTCTCTTCCAACAGGAACTTTCTGTCTGAATTAGTCCTCTCTGTGATATGGGTGGCCCCACTACATGACAGTATTATGCAACAGACCTAGTAACTATTTATTGTCTGTGACTGAATCTGGCTGCTCTGGGGCTGACGTCTTGCACATTGCAGGGCTGGAATTTGCAGGGGAAGGGAGGAGGAAGTTTTTTTATTTATTTATTTATTTTTTTTTTATTCCTGATGCTAGGAAGCTGTGATACTTTGTTCTAATATTTTTCTTTTCAGCCTGTCTCCATTTCTTGGCCTGCCCTTTACTGTGCATTTCCCCGTTCCCTAAGGGTCACCGAGGCATGGTGAGAAGGCCAGAAGTTTTGTACAATTTGAAATGTCACATCAAAGCAAGGAGTGCGTCCTAGCCCAAAGACACAGACTCAAGACGGCTTACACCTCATTCTTGATGATCTCTGAGGTCAAGGTCACTGCTTGCAGGAACAGCATTTGCAGGCTTTAGAAAGCTCTTTGGGCTTTGCCTCTGCCACTGACCTTCTCTGCAGCCTGAGGCAAGTCACTTCATTCCTCTCAATTTTTGCTTCCCCTTCCACTTTTTCTTCATTTTTTTGAATGGGATGTGTTTGAGGCCAGGGATTATTTCTAAGTATGAATATTTTGCCTACAGCAATAGACTCCTGATTTCATCTGGGTCCAGATCTACTGTAACATATTAAGGAGGAACTCATTCCATCCCTCTGTCTTCCATCAGGCACTTGTGTACAAGAATTAAGAGGCACTTAATGAGCAGATGACATTGTCTTGCAGTCCGTACTGGCAGATCAAGGGACGTGGTCTGCCTCCATAGCAGCCGTACTTTTCAGGTGGAGTGCATGAAGTCTGTGTTTTTGAAAGAAAAGAAGGAAGGCTCTAGTCCAGATTCATCAGATGTTCGTATAGCAGGGCCGGTAATCTGAGTCCATTTGAGCACCCTGCAATAATAGTTTGAGCAGGAATAGGCAGGAGAGTCTGATGGGAAAGATAGGATTAATGGAACCTGGAATGGGAGAGAACTTGCACTGTGATCTATTGATGATCAGGACTTTTCAGCAGAGGCATAGGTATGTTCCAGGGGATCTCATCTAGTTCAGACTTTAACAAGTGTTCAATAATACAATATTTTGAGGTGTTCCCTGGCATAAAATAGAAGTTTTTTAAGGAAAGACTTTAAAATAATTCAAGCACTCTTAAAGGATGGTGAATGCAGAGGAAGGTCATGCTAATTGCTGAAACTGAGCTGATTTGAAGCTGTTTGGAGAAGAGCTCACGGTCCCATTCTACAGTCCCTTTTATCACAGCAAGACCCAGAAGCCCTGTTCATAAAGCTTTAAACCATGCACCAGCTCACGTAGCCATCCCTTAAAAGGATGCTTCAAGGCACACACTGCATTATAAATTGATGCCCACAAGAACATGCATCATTACTCCTTGCAATAAATGCAGACCTGTTTTGTTAACAACTCCTGGCAAGATTCTTCTTTCCTTGCTGATGTCCCCATCAGGGGATATATAGCACATCAAAAAGCAAAAGTTAGATTGAGCTTTAACGCTACATTTCCTTAAACGCATATGCTTCATGGCACTAATGCTGAGAGGGAGAATAATACACATTTACCTAATAAAATTTGTGATATTTGCGCATTTTAATAGGTAGTGAATGATAATTGTGCAAGGAAAGACCTATAATATCAAGGTTAAATACAAAACAGAAGGTTAAATGCAAAACATCACTCAGAAAAACTAGACTTTCTGACCTGCAACCTATGCCTGAATTAATTCAATAGACTAGAACAAGCAGTCCAAACTTGTGTTTTGTTTTTTGGGTTTTTTAATTTTCCCTTTTTTCCTCCCCTCTTGGAGCAGTATGATTCACAAGTAAAGAGCAGGGCAGCTCTCTGAAAGAGTGACCACTCTTTTCCCTCCATGGAAGCTAATGGTTCATCTACCAATTCAGCAGGAGTCAGGAGATAGTCATCTTACTGTAATCTCTTTTGTCTTTCTCCCTCCCCTCCATCCCCAACACCTCATTGATGGGCAATTTTTCTAAACAACAGCAAAATTGCAGTGCCTGCTTCTCTGTCAATAAATTCCATTATTTCACATGGAGGTTGGTAGCATAGCTAGAAAATGCCAAAGTGATTACACTGAGAAACTACAGATCTGTGGTCTGAGCACTCTATAAATCTATGGACAAAGTTTGATAAAGCACATTGATACTTTATCTGACAAGAGCCTGTCTAGATTTATGGGGTTTAAAGCTGTTAGCACTGTCACCGTTGATTCAATTAATGCAACTGCGCTTCTCTTGCTCACACTTCTTTCTTGCTGGATGAAATGTGTTCTTGACACTCCCCCCCTCCTTAATGAGCAAAATACAACATGATGGGATCAGCTAAAGAATAATAGCATAACTCTGAAGCTGGTAAGATAATGCAATCAAGCCCTTTCAGGTTAATGTGCAGAGTGATCCATGGAGGATTTGCTTCAGTGTTGGGGTACCATCAGTTTTTCCCTTAATCTTTTGTAGTCTTAATGTTGAGCAGCAAAATCAGATGAAACCGTGGCAGGTTTAAGTAATGCTGTACTTTACTTCTTCATTTGCTTTAAAGTTACTAGGATTGAAACACTGAGAGGCAGGAAGAAAAAGTAGAGTTTACTATATGTGTTAGTACAAGTAGGAGGAAGCCTGAAGGAGACTTACAGGACTTGGGAAAAATTACTTTACTCTCTTGCTTTTGTTTTTTGGGAATGGTAATATGATAGGACAATAAATTTGCTTCAAAGGTCATCCTGGGGTCTTTTCTTGAGGAAATATTGTTAAAATCTTGGTTTGTGAGGAAAAAGAGCATTTGTGTGAGAGGTATGTTGCTTCATGACTTGAAAAAGTGCAGGGTTGTTGCAGCCTCTGCATATTGCCATCTCTTTAGTATGGATAACTGTAAGATACTCCTGTACCTTTCTCTAGTTTTAATTGTCTTGATTTTCTTTATCACACAAAAGGCAAGTATTTAATTCTTGCTGTTGCCTTGATGTCTCAGATCCGCCCTTATCTCAAGTCCCTGAAGTAGAACTGTTGTCTTGAATTCAGATTGGACTGCAGTTTAGGGAATGTTGGAGTTGGACAGGATTTTGGCATTGGAGTACACTGTTGATTTGAGTAGAAGGAATGTTATGATATAGGAAAATCGTGTAAAGTGGTGGACCTGGTGGATTGAAATGGTTTGCAGTGATTGCTGCCCGAGACCTGCTTCTCTGGGCCTCGCTGGACACTGAGGACCCAAGTGACACTTAAAAAGGGCAGGGGCTTTGTGCTGGCCCTGGAGACAGGGACCGAGTTGCCCTGCAGTGTCTCTGCCGTGCCAGGGAGATTCTTGCTCTCCCCTGACATCGCCTAACTCCTCGCTGCTCCCTGACAGGAATACAATTTACTGCAATTTACTATAAATCCTCATAAAAGCCCTTCTCTTGTGACACACTCAGTCAGAAACCCTAAAAATGACTGACATGCGCTTCATAAATATTTATGATCTCTTAAAAAAAAAAATCTGTTGGGAGAAGGAAAAGTTGTGTTATTCTCTTAGCAAAGTTTGGTGGTGGTGATTCTTCTTGCAGGCCAGGTTTGCCCCTGTCCTGATAGGAGCAGGGCTAGTGCAGGAGGGATCTCCTGTTGCCAAAGACAGGAAAAGCTCCTTTTTTGCCTGTCTTTGAAGAGGGATCCTACTCTTAGTAGGTTCTCTTTTCACCATGGGGAAGACAGCTGTGATCCAACTATATTCCTTAAAGGTCACATTTCCCCAGTGAAATCAGTTATGTGCATTTGAGCCCACCCACTAAATCTTATGGGGATGATTAAGAGTTTATATCCATTTTATTTTGCCACTTTGATTTCTGGTCTTGCTTAGTTTATTAATAGTTGTGACATTTTACTGCTTTTCGTTTGGTAGAGGAAAAAAAAAACACAGGGTAGATTCCAACCAAGTGAATGATCTTTGGGAGGAAGAGTCAAGCCAGGTGAGAAAATTTGAATATGATAAATTAAGAGAATGTTCCTCAGATGAAACTGTCTCCCAATCATAAGTCATGTGACAATAAATTTCAGCTGAGTGACAACAATATTAACAAACTGAAAATAAGATTGATGTGCATCACAGGTCCATGAATGCAAAATAAAAGGAAAAGGCTTGCTAGCCTGTGATAGGCAAAGTATAAATATGTATCACTTGGTTCTAAAGTGAGTTATGATTACATTTTCCTACTTGTACCTGAAATCTGTAGAGGTTATTCATCTTATCCCTGTATCAACCATGACAGTTATAGCCATGCGGTGCATACGGCACAGATACCTGTTCAACAGATAAATCAGCAAGCATGAAGGGACCTGTTGTTATCAATTTGATCTTCAGAATAAATATACAAATATGTGTACAGTATTGTTGTCACTGAGAACAATTTCCTTTCTTCTTGCCGATACATTTTTAAGAGGCTGTTCCAAGAGCCACTTTCCAACAATGCCAGAGGGAGATGGAGGAAAGCAATGATGAGGCAGGAGAGCCAGATTTATGAACTGTTGTCTGTTTTCTTAAAAGAAAAAAAAAAGAAAGAAAGAAAATAATGCTTCCTTCCAGCACAGCCTGTCCTCCAAGAACCATTCAGGCTGCCTCGTGCTGCTGCACCGTGTGAGGGTAGGCGAGGGAGATGACTGGGACAGTTACGGTCAGTGAGCATTCGTAAAAGGAAACCATTCCTGATGAGGCTGAGAGTGGTGCTGCCTTTCAGCTGGTGCTAAAGAGCTAAAGGTTTTATGGGGCAGTGGAGACAGTAGTTTAATCCTGATTTAGCACGGCAGTTCGGCGTGGAGGTGAGTCGTGCGCAGGGCTCGGGCAGCTTGGGGACCAGGGGGACCTGCTTGCCGCGTGCAGGGGACGAGACACGGGGAAGATTTCTGCCTCCTCACTTGCAAGCCAGAGCACAGAGGAGGCGCAAGGGAAGCGAAATACTGGGGCTGTGCCCCTGAAGCACTGGAGCAGGGGGGACATAAAGTGACAGCTGGCTCATGAGCCTCTGAAAGGCTCTGCCATGGATCCTATCAAGGATTTTATCAAGGCATGATCGCTTAGAATAGTGGGGAGGTATTTAAGAGAAAACTAAAAATTGATTTCACCCTCTGCCTTCCTGGTGGCATTGCTCAAGTTTTTGCACATGAGGAATTGGAGGCTCTGAACATGTGCCCTCTCAAAACGACAGCAAGACACAAGCGCATGATCAGACCCACCAGTTCCTTGCTCTCAGTTCATACACACCACCAGCTATCCATGAAGATGATGACAATACAGAACAGCTGCTGGCTTTTACAGCTCTCACTTTATGTAAATCTGGAAGGAATGTGATTTGCTTGGTATAGCTGCGATTGCTAGGGATGTGTGGACGTGACTTCTTGGTGGTGTCCAAGTCTGTAGTCGGAGGGGAAAGGCTTGTGCCTGAGCTTGCTAAATGTTGTCACTTTTGGTGAGGGAGTTCTGTTACTTATGTTCCTTTAGTTAATACCATTTCATTAAATGTTCCTTTAGTTAATACCACAGCTGTGCTCTAGCCTGCAGGAAAAAAATGAGCCCAGGTTTGCCAAAAGAGTTACAAATATACGGGGTTTTTTTCCAAATAAAATATTACTTGAACAGGTCTCTGATAGTTACAAATCATAAACTTCTGGCACCATCCTATCTTAGAGAGCTTATCATCTTGACTTCACTGTCAGGCAACCTTGTATTTTAAGGCTGTAATATTCATAGCAAGATGCCAGCCTGCTACTGTAGATATGTTGTGGCATGGTACATGCCCAGGTTATAAAGATGCTGGCCCTCTGTCCTCGAGCTACAAAATCAAGACTGCATCTCCCTTCTTACCAGCTGCTGATATTTCTTGAAGAATGGCAGGTTTGAGGTTTTATTTCTCCTGGTTATACACACAGAAGCCAGAGATTCATAAAGATATGTATGATTTGGAAGTGAGAGAGAACGTGGAAGTTTCGGGAGTCTAAGAAAGGAGGGAAGCAGCAAACTTGACTCTGAAGACGTCTGAGAACGTCACCTACCTGGAGTGTGAGATGCCACATGCTGAGTGTGTTTAATGGCATGGAGAGAGAATAGATGAATTGGGCTATATGGTGGTTTTCTCTCTCTGTCTCTCTAAACTATGATTCTTTAATGAAAAACAACTTCTGTCCTTCAGCCCTGAAAGCTATTCCTATTCTGGAACTGTGAAGGAGGAGGAGTGAGCAGGAAAATGCCATATGAAATTGTTAAGCTAAATTCAGAGGCAGCACATTCTGGCCAACAAGAAAAATGGAACCGTATATCACAGCATTCTGCTAATGAGAATTCATTTTTAGCCAAGCTTGTCTGTATCAAAAAAAGCCTAACATTTAATTTTCATAAAGCTAGAATTAAGGTTGACTTTAACCTTAGCGTTCTCTACTCATTAGGTTTCTGCTACGATGTAAATCTCTCTGCTCAAAGAGCAAAATGGGAGTCATCTCCTTGCCATAATAAATGTGTAATGCTGATTCATATCTCATTGAACAGCAGAATTCCAAGCTGCCACTACCTGTGTCCCACTGTTGGGAATACTGTGGTTAAAAAAGTACCATTGCTGTAGTGAAGGATTTGTGAAAAGGAACTCCTCACAAATAAAACCTTCTGTGTTTGCAATAAAGCCGTGGTTAAAAGCATATAGGTAAACACATTTGTCTTATGCAAGAACAAATGGAAAAATCCCTTGAATTTATTTCCAATTACATTAACAACTTACGGTGCCATGGGAATTTAGGTACCTATTTGTGCTCCTCACTACCAAAATACCTTTGAAAATGTAGATGTTAGTGATGGATAGGCAGTTAACGCCAAAGCAATCAACTACCAAATGAGATGTAAAGTGCAAATCCTGTATCCCTGTGACATTCAAGTGTACGAATGTCACAGGGAAAAGTCACCACTTTCACTCATCTGTGGCATTCTTTTGCATCAGTGCAAAAAGACCCAGGGTGACTGCAAATGAAAACAGCAAAAGTTCACATAGCTTTTGCATTGATATGAATGAGGGAAAGTGGCAGAACCCCTTGTTATCTGTGTCCCCGTTTTCTCTGCTGTTCTCCCTTTTATAGGATGGTTGTGAGGTTTGCATGTCGAATGTTAGTGCTCAGAGGGCCTGGGTTGGGAAATGAGCTAGAATTGGAAAGTATTGTTACACTAGGGCTGCCTGGAGAAATTAAGAGTTGTAATGTTAATTAGATCTGGGTGAATAATTCATAACCGATCATTTATTAAAAGAATGCTGCTACTTTTCGGTGTATGTTTGCAAATTGTCCACAAGCAGATGGTGATTTTTTTTTTTTTTTTTGATCTCATTCATTATTCAAACCTATTTGCTGAATTATTTGGAGGATAAGCTCTGTTCTACATCTTGTTCCAGAGCGGTTAGTTGGGAATGTTTAATGGTCAAAATCCACCACGATCATGTTGGTTTTCATTGGGCATATTGATCACCCGGTGTGTTTCTGTTCCTGCCTGGATGGGTTAACATTTGGAGCAGGGACACCAGCATGAATCCTTGTGCACTTGCACCGTATTTCAGTACCTTGTGCTCCCCCATCTGTATGTCATATCAACCCGCTGCTTAAAGC
Source organism: Rhynchotus rufescens (assembly GCA_032273925.1). NCBI lineage: Eukaryota > Metazoa > Chordata > Aves > Tinamiformes > Tinamidae > Rhynchotus > Rhynchotus rufescens. Next base: position 12,693 of record JAVCKT010023362.1, read on the forward strand.
TTGCCTATGCATAGAATTCTTCAGAAATGTTCAAATCAGAATAATTATTCTTGAATAGCTCTCTCTGTGAACACTTATTCTATAATAAGAGCTCTGTGTACCAGTTTAGTTTAATCTGCTTGAAAGTGAACTAAACTAAACAGGAATAAGGCATGCCAACTGCCAAAGGGAAAAAACAGAACGGCACAGAATTTAAATTCCCAGCCTATCTCATTTTTCAAACATAAAAAGCAGTCTCTGGGTCAAAGCGTCTGCAAAGCAGGGGAAGTGGGAGGGTGGTAGCAGGCAAAGGATCCTTATGTAAATGCCCCATGCAAAGCACTCACCACTAGAAGGTCCTAAAAGGGACCTTGAGCCTGACCCCTAACAGCTGATCTTGGGTTATCCAAATTAATTCCCAAGTGTAGGCCAACCCTTTGGCTCAAGTTTTCTCCCTTGGTTTTGAGGGTGAGATGATGCCAGGCTCCCCAATGCATGGAGGGATTAGTGAGGCCACTAGCCCTGCAGAATAAGAGCAGAACTGAGAACAGAGGCCAAGTGCCACCACATCCACCTCAACTGACCATTTCTAACCTCTAAATAATATTGCCCCTCCGTGGAGGGGAACAGAAAGAAATAGGCTACCAAAACACTAGTGGATAAATATTCCTTCGCTGCTGTGAGCTGTTGCTTGCAGCTAGTATCTTTTTTGTAATGAGTTGCCTTTAGATTTTCTCTGAGATGTATATTCCATCTCTTTGACACTGTCTAAGCCTTATCTCTGCTCCCTTTTTTTTTTTTACCTCCTTAAATCTCTTCTTTTGCCTTTAAAATTCATTTTTCCCCAGCAGTAAGAGACATATCACTGCCGTTGTGTTCTTAGCATGCAGATGAGCGGCATAGAAAGCAGAGGGTTGCCACTCAGCGCCCTGCTCTTGCCAGGCACCATCCGGGCACAGGTCACAGCCAACCCTCTCCCTGCAGCACCACAAGCACCATGGTATCGCCCTTACCCACCGCCGAGGCAATACGGGGCCAGAAACCAGCAGCAGGACAATACTTCTATAAAGCAGCTTAAAAATAATAATAATAATAATACAAAAAAAAAAAAAAAAGGAAAATAAAAGGATGAAGAAGCTTATCAAAAAGAGTCTAAGTCAAAAAAATAAGGATTTCATTTTCTCGGACTCAGCAGGAAGGCTACCCATGCAATCACAGATGAGATTTTTCACAAGTGTTTAAAGTAGTTCTGTGTCAGTGGGAGCTGGGCCTCTAGCTTTCACAGTGATGTTGAGTGCAGTACATCTCTCCTAGCTTTAGGTGCTTAATCTTGATACCTAGCCTGACCTGGTAAGCAAAGCCCTGTATACAGCCCGAGGTGGGAGAGGAATTATCAGACACCTCAGCAGAGGATATTAATTGTGCTTTTCTGCAGCACCAAATCTGCATTAAATAGCCTAGTCAGACCCACAGGAATATGGACTGCAAAGGGAAAAATAGGATGAAAATAGGGACGGATGAAGGGAAATGCATAGAAAAAGGTGCTGGATGTACCCGTAAGTAGCAGGACATTCACCCAGCACCTTCAGAGTGCTCAGTTATCTGTGGGCAGTGGGGAGGGAAGTGATTAAGGAGAGCAAGGAAATCCCATAGGAGCTCAAAGACGCTTCCGAGTCCATCTTCACCGGAGGCAGGGTGAAGATAAGGGTGAGAGGTTGCAGTTAAAATAAGAGAGCTAAGATTCCAAAAGTGATGCTGGAATTAACAAACTTAAGAGCACACTTAAGAGAAGGCAGCAATATTTTACCCAGCTCTTGCTGAGCGGAGCCTGGCCCTTCCCCAGGGGGTATTTTCAGACGAGTCTTTCCAGCCTAAAGCAGGTAGTTAAATATGAAGCTGTGGCTGTTGCCTGCGAGCTTTCCCACCTCTAAGTCCATAAAGACAAGCAGCTTAGGTTTTTGTTCTGTGCTTGCGTTTCTTGGGAAGGGTATGTTAATAGAGCCTGCCTTTATTAACCTATCTGAAAAGATATTTCATTTTACCAGCTTTTACTATGCCATCTCAATAACTGGAACTTGTTTAAAGGCTCGCTGCTCCAGGAAAATGCATTACATCCTGGCTTTTAAAATCCTCCAGCTCCCATTTATTGGTATTAATAATACATTGGGAAAGCTGATCTTTTTTATTTTATTTCAGTCCTCTATTTTGAGAATTTGAGATGTTTTTTCTTAAATCATATACTTAAAGAAACGTTTGCAAGCAGGACTTGTGTAACCTGGAGGTTATGACTCTGCAACCCCTTAAGAAGTCTTTTGCAATTGTGGGAAAAGGGGAAGGGTAAAAGAAAGAAGGAAACAAAATAATTTTGTAATCATTCATGAACCTAAAGCATCCAGGGAAAAAACTTTTTAATAATAAAGTAAATAACCATATTAGTTTCCATTTAAAGTTTCAGTGTCTTTAATTTATAAACACCATTTAAGCAGAGAAATGTTGATGAGGGCTGGAGTAATTATTCGCATAAGTGGAAATGCAGAATTTTGGTTTGGTGCTTCTAAACAGTTTATTCTACTTCTGCTAACTCCACTGAGCTTTCTTTAAGCTCAGCTCACCCAGGGAATTGCCGCCTGGATGTTTATGTATTTACTTTAGAAGATACCTTCCTATTTATTTATTTATTTTCACCAAGCTAACAGAGGCTTTTTAATCTTTCACTTATTTCAGCACTGCTTTTGTGAAAGAGGATATTAATGGCCAGACACTTCCCTCAGTAACACTGGGGTAAAATCAGAGTAAAACAGCTGAAGTCAGTAGAACTCCTTCATATCTAAGCCCAGTCTGGGTAAATGACATCTGAATTCCTAGGGCTCAAAGGATCTGGTAACTTAGCATCGCCCAGTGTTTCCCTTCATCTCTTCCCCACTGCGCTAAGCAAAATGGGACAGGGGAAGTTTGGCCAATAACAATTTTTTTTCCTGTGCTGTATGCTGTATAAATGCAATCCCCGCATTATTATTTTGAAGCTAGGAACCTCTAAGCAATTACTTCCCGGCACATTAGTGTCCGTGTACTAAATGCTAAAGTGTTTATTCAGTGCATTGCAGGATCAAGTTATTGCTGAGTCTGTCTATCATGCCAAGAAATTATTGCTATAAGTGCTTTAAGAGCATGGCCAATACAATGGAGATATAACAGAGCTGAAGGACTGCAATGCTGCTGCTCAGTGTAGGGAGGTAGAGCACTTTATTTAGAGAAAAGGAGAGAGGAAAAGAAGGAAAAAAAGTGTTCAGATGCACAAAATCTCATCATCAAATGCACGTTGCAGCAAGAATAAAAAATAAAAAGGACACAACTTTATACTGAAATTGAGTGTAAATTGGAATAGTGAAGAAAATATACTTTCTTTTTCAGTTCCAAATACTCTTGCAGTCTTTTGGCTGGGATTAAGAGGTCACTTATTGCAGCCTTAAAGGATAAGGACTGAGCTAGATAGGAGCATCAGCAGCTGTTTATTCTGTAAATGTTTGAATATGAAGCAGGTTTTTCTTTTCAGTGCTTGGCTTATTACTTTTATTTACCAGGATAATATCAGAAGTCTAATTAATTCTCTCCACCTCTCTCAATTCTCAGGGTCTCAGGGCTCCAGCAAAGCAGGAACCCTTCAGAGCTTTCTATCTTTTGAATGAGCTATCCTTGTTTATACGGATGGCTATGTCTTTATCTTTTCAGTTGAGATTGCCTTAAAATGCTCTGGTGCAGAGCATACAGATAATGCTGGCGAAATAATCATTTCCCACCTCCCCTGCTTTTTTTTTTTTTTTTTTTTTTTTTTTTTTTTTTTTTTTTTTTTTTTTTGCTTTTTGCTTTTGGTTATCAACTGGTGGTTTATTTCAGTAATCATCTTTATCAGAGTCCTTGCTACTCCCTGGTTAATATTCAAGAATAATTCTTCACCCTTTCAAAAGTTAAAAATATCAGCCTCCATGAGAAAATCTGAGGTATTAAATGGTTTGTGCAGGATCACACAGGAAAGGATTTTAAGGGTGGCATTCCACAGACCTGAATTTGACATTAAACATGGGAACTTAGTCCTCAAAGATATACACAGGCTCATTTTGGGGTGAATCACCACTGTCTGAGGGCATCTCTGGCTACAACTATTTAGCCTAAACATATAGCATTTATGGGGCTAAAGTTAAGTGTAATAAATTCCTATCTCAACTTCTGCTCCAACGGTTGGGCTGGACAGCTTGATTTTAGACAAAACACGGGCAGACCTTTGCAATTGCTTTATTTTGGCTGTTTTCAACCCATTTCCCAAAGGCAAGGTGGGAGCAGAGCAGCTCCTAAGGGGACCCACCATCCAAGCCCATAGCTGCCCCTGGGGACAGCGCCGGGGTCCCCTAGGGCTGGGCACATTGCTGAGGAGGAAGAGGAGGATGCTGGCGAGCATCCTTGCAAACACCCTGGCAAGACGCTGCCTCTTTCCCGCATGGCACAGAGGATGCCACTGTCACCTTGAGCAAGGCGAGCGCTTCACCACGCTGCGTGACAGCCCTTCCCCGCCAAAGCTGTGTCGGATTTGACTGTAAGCTCTTTAAGCCGGGTCTCTCTTGTAATGCTCACACCTCCTCTCCTAGAAAGCTGCCACGGGAGAGGTCCTTATCTTGACGAGGGGCTCGGTGTGCTGCTCCCATGCGTTGTAATAGTAATATCATTTTAAGAGTTGCTCCCTATCAGCCAGCCCAAGGACATACGAGATCCCCCTCTGTGCTAATTCAACATGGATTTTGTTTATTCTTGATTATTTCTGTTGATGACACGCATATTGCCAGAGCTCATTCTGTTTGCTCGCAGCACTCCCACCACTGCTAAATCCCTTCTCATTTGGCTTCTGACCTAAATGTTTCCAGCTTAAAAAACCTAGGTAATAGTTCTTTGAGTAGCTCCTCTTAGCTATTAAGGAAAATTCCTCCTTTTTAACATACCCCAAAAATACTTGTTCAGTCAAAAGAGCTTGTGATAATATTGCAGCTAAATGAGGTGCACAAGGGGACCAGGCACTTCCTAAACAGATGACTTGGAAGCTCTGTGATGATTGTGCGTTCTTTATTGATGTTTATCGATTATATACTGGTTATTAGTAGCTCTCTCTTGTTTTTTCGGTGTGCCATGCGTCTTAAGGAGTCCAATGCCATTCTAGGCCATTCATGGGTGATGTTAGCTGAAGTGCAATGATGAATAATTTGTGCTGATGATGTTGATGTACTTCTCACTGAGCTCTGAACACCAGAAAGTCCTGTGCAAGCTTCCTTACATGCACATGACACAAGCGGATGGCTCTGCTACAGAGATGAGGCTACGCCCAGAGCCCAAGAGGGAGCCATTAATTAGTCTCCATTAATTAATCAAGATTGGCTTGGCTTGAACCTCCTGGATTTTTGCAAAGTGATTTTACACTTGGATTTCCAGCGAATTTAAGGATACCTTTAGCTATATGTACCCATCTGGGCTTCCTTGAGCTGGCCTGGTGTCCAAGAAATGGAAAAAAGGAAAAATTAAGTCCCATTCTCTGTATCTAAAGTTTGACAACCAAACTCATGAGTCACCCCTGAAAATCACGCTGCTCCTGGGCACATGAGCCCCGAAGGCCTGTGGAAGCAGTCAGAGCCCAGAGCAGCTCCAGCAGGCAGGTTCACCCTGGTTTAGCCCAGCTCTATCAGGGCAGATTGGTGCAGGTACAAGGGTAGTCCAGACTCGTTCAGACATGCTGCAGAGAGCTGAATTTAGGTGAATGCAGTTGCTTAAGATTTAGACCAGATCCCCAGATGAGGATCTTTCGCTTAACATCTCTTTAACTTTGACTTTGCTCAGCCTGTGTCTGTTCTGGTTTGCAACTTCAGTGTTATTTGAATGTACAGTAGCCTCTTGCTGGCAAGCAGGAGAAGCTGATAGCTTCTGAAACCCATGTTCCATCCTTGTGATAACAGCAACAACAACAACAAAAACCTAACATCTTGGGGAAACAAAGTGACAGGCTGTTACAGGAGGAAATCAAGATATAGCAAAGCACGTGTCCCTGTTCCTCCACTTGGGACACAGTCATTTCTCCAAGCAGAGTGATGGAAACTTCTCATTTCCCAGAGAGGGGACAAGAAGGAGGGGGAAGCCTTGGGAGTGGGAATGGATTGATTTCTCTCCACCAGAGCAATTACACATCCAAAGGGGTAAAAGATAAATAATAATAAATGAGTAATAAACACTCCATTTAAATGATTAAATGAATATCGGATTTTAATTATAAAGGTTTAATTTTCTGAACGAAAAAGCCACTTTTACACACATTCCTCTGTGCAACTTTTAATTAACTTTCAAGAACTTTCTCTTACTTTAAAAAATCTAATTAATAATACTTAGGGAACTATTAGCATAAAACCAAGTCATGGAAAGCAGCACAGAAATATAAGACAAATATATATTGTACAAAATTGCTTGGGAAAAAGAGATTTGCTAATTCTGAAAACAAAGCCAAAGCTTCTAGCTTTCCTAATTCTGGCCTGTAAGGAGCTTTTGCTGAAGGAGAGCATGAGAAAGACATAGAAATCATAGGATTTAGAAGAGAAAGTAATGTAATCTTAATCAGCTGTTACAAAAACATGTAAGACTCAGAGAGATGTTTTAGCAGCCAAGGTTTGCCATGCTTTTGAGAAATACGACACTGGTAGATAAGGTACTTCCAGGGAGATGGTGATGGTGACGGAAAGTATGGGTTGGAAACCTTCACGATTGCTACCAAAAGAGCCTGCAAGTAGAGCAGGCCAGCTTCAGTGTGGAGCAGGGAGGAGATTCTGTAGTTTTGGGCTAAGGTTTTTAGCTGTGCTCCTGTGTGCCAGGTGTTTAAGTCAGTATAAAAAGTGCAGGGTCCAGGGTCTGTGAATCCACAGTGCAGATCCCAGACCACGCTCATTTTACTGTTTTCCTGAGGCACTAGGAACTAGAAGCCAGGCTTTTCTCTAGAGCTATGAAAACACATCACCAAATCTGCTGCTTTTGTATTCCAGGTAATTTTGCTTTGTAAGAGAAAAACAAAACAAAGAAAAACCACCTTAAACTCTGCCCCAACAGAATTTAAGAGTTTTTGTGGCAAAACAACTGCCACAACAACAACAAAAATACAAAAACAACAAAAAAAGAATAACACCCAATCAAGTTTTTAGGTTCTCACATCCCTGCTAAGATGTTCCAAATATAACCACAAAACACAGTTCTTAAGCCCAGATTTATTACTATACAAATCTAGTTTAAAAACAGCTCTACAGGGGTTTGTGTTTAGCTGTAGCACTAGATCAGACTAAAAAGGACATCTTGTTCCAGATAAAACTATAATGCTGCACTGACCTCCAGTGGTATTTGCAGAAATACTTCAACTGCAGAGGCTTCCTGTGGTGCGCTGGAGCCAAAACCTGCTCTCTTTTAGAGCATAATTGAGGGTATCAAATTCCTTTGAGAACCAGAGAACTTATAGCAGATTACTGCATACTTAGACTAAAGATATGAAAAGACCATACAACAGCTTTTCTGAAATGAATTTTCCAGTGTACATGTAACCCTAGGAAATTCAAATTTAAATAAGAGTGTGTTAAACAAAGCTTTCCAAAATCAATTGGATTGAAGATTGTTTAATCGATTCAAAACAATGCCTGGATTTTTTTTTCCCACAGTTTTCTATTGCAGGAAAGGGGCTAGGGGAAAGGTTAATTTTGTTTTACCTGTAAAAAAACAAACCAAAAAAAAAACCCTCCTGATATTTCAGTTTGGTCACTGAACCAAGCAACTCTAATGATAGGAGCTACGTGACATTTCTACTCTGTACTTAGCAGCTTTTCAAGGTCAGGCGGAGGTGATTAAACAAAACAGTGCCACTTCTCCATGCGTATGAGAATGACTGATTGCCCTGATCCCATATTAGCGTAGGTGACATTCGCTGTCCTTTGAGGTCCTGATCAAAGAAAAAAAAAAGTAGTACATAATATGCCCAAGATATTCTCCAGAGTGCACTAATTTAGCAGTGCCAAGGTCAGCTGAAGGAAAACATGCCCTCCTGCTTGAGACAGACAAGCAGCTCCAGCTCCACTTGTTGGAAAATCAGTTTATCCCC
>JAVCKT010023365.1:7389-25963 GCA_032273925.1 Rhynchotus rufescens
CACTTCAGCTCTGATGGGTACATGGACAATCTCCTAGAAAGCAAACACTTGCTGGATATGAGACATGGGGAAGGCAGTAAGAAAAGTCAAAGAACAGGCTAGAGGTCACAGGATCATTTTCATTTGACAGTCCTTGCAGATCTCCAGTGATCCAAAGCCCCACAGAAGATTTCAGTTGCGAAACAGAAGGGCGTGCAAGGACAAAGACTTGCTATGACCTTTGGCAAGCCACATAATTTCTCTGTCCTTCATTTTACTTACATGCAGTTAAGGGATAATTCTGCCTGTCTTCCAAGACAGGTGGCTCATTTATTAATGAATGGTTGCAAAATGTTCTGAGATCCTCTGATGAGGCATCTCTGGAAGAGCAGAATATGACCATGCCAATGGAAAATGGTTGTTTGGCTCCAGATCTTAATTGCACACAGAAAGAGAGGCACACATCAGAGCTTAGCCCATGAAACAGGAAACATGAGTCAGGGGGAGAAAGGGAGAATGATACTGGATGTCAGTGAACAAATGCTAGAGTTGCTCTTTGCCAAAATCAGACATGAAGATCTTTTTCAGGAAGAGAAGGCTTCACTAGGGTTGCACTAGAAGACCTTTGAAACCACCACCTGAGCTAAGATCGAGTGGGCTCTTACTCTCCTTTTCTTGGGCTATGGTTACAAGATGGAGCAATGTACCTGTTGAATGGTTGATATTCATCCCTTGCTGCTCTATGGCCTTTCTTTTTTTTCTCTCCTGATAAAATATTATTTCTGATAGGAGGCCCAGTCTCCTTGGACCTTGCCCTGAGTGACCTGAGGCTTCAGGAACCAATCGCTCTTCTCAAATGTTTTGTCTATGAGACGTTTCTGCAAACATTCAGCGAAATTTTCTGGGGGCCAGTGACAGACATATGTTGCCTGGAAAGCTGGGCTACAAAAATACCATCCTCTAAAGCAGTATTATTAGAGTCTAGGAGTGTTTACGGACAAAACAGGTCTCTCTGGAAAGCGCCCATTCATCAAAGCAGAAATTTTCCCCGGGGAAGCGCAACTTTTGATAAACTTTAGCACTGGATATTATGGTTGAACCAAACTATTTCAGTGATGCCAGAGGACTTCAGAGTTACTGCAATTTCCTTTAGTGATTAATCACAGAATTGCAGTAAAACTCAAATCAAGATTTTATCCAAATGGAGTTTTTCACTTATCCCGAAGTTAATTTTTAAATTTGTTTCAAAACATTCATTTTTCAGGACCTTCCTCTGTTTTTGTTTTCAATTCAAACCAAAAGAAATCCATACCAGTGGAATAGGAAGTCTAACTTCAAAGAAGAACTTATTCATATTACTGAAAAAAATGCCCCAGGTTTATGATCACTGCTCAAGGGGTCAATAGTGATGAAGGAGAGGTGACCAGAACAGTGCACTGAAGTTGGAAGTTAAAAAGCTCCACAAATGTATTCCAGCATTTGGTATTCTGTTACTCAAATGAAATCCGGGCTGTTTTCAAGGGAGATTAAAAATCCCATTCTTTGCACCAAGGGAAATTTGTGCTATGCAAACAAGAAAGATAACCAGGAAAGATAACTTTGCAGGCTGTTGCTTTGTTCATCTCGGCAGGAATACAAATAAGCCCAAGCAGTTGCCTTAGAGATGGGAGAAGCTTGTTGATGGAACTGGAAATCAATGTGCAATACAGAGAACACTGGGCCCAAGTCAGTATCCTGTAGGTAGAGTAGAAACTCATCTTTCTACCTTAGGTGTTTATTTCTAAAGCAGCTGTAGCCATGGTGCCAAGGCACATGCCTATCTCAGTTCGGACAAGTTCCTCTAAATTTGTGGCCACATGACTGAGAGAAAAATTGGGGGAAATGCATTACAGAAAAAAATGTAATTGTCCAGAGTCAAGACTAGAGCTGACCTGATATTCTCAGTTAAAAAGTTGCTTCTTCTCCAGAAATGGCTGGAGTGATCAAGCCCCAGATAATCAACGTACAACTTTTGTGTATCAAATCAAGACATTAGCTTTGGTTTCTTGAGTTCTTCCACGACAGAACAGCAGTGACTAATGTAACTGTGCACCGCACTGAGATTGAATTTCAACCACTAATTTTCATTTTGAGCCCATTTCTAGAGAGTGCAAGCTATTACAGTTAATATTTTAATAAGCATAAATCTAACTTTTCAATAGTACTGCAAACACAATCCTGTAAGGAAATCCATTCAGACACGAATATTCACTGCAGGCCACAATATCTAGTGTCCCGCATTGTAAGTGTCTCTAATTCTGCAGAAGAGACAAATTTCCATTAAGTTATTCACATACCGTTTTCTTCTCAAGAGGTTAGTTAAGAAACTGGTAACTGACTTTGCCCAGGGTGCTGGTCATTCCTCCCACAAGGAATCCTGCAAAGTATCCAGAAACTTGCACAAAATAGGAGATAGCCTTAAAACATGTAGACATTTTCGGCATGAGAAGATACTTCTGTTCCTTGGCATGGCTTGTGGGCTCTGAGGCACGCTGCCTACCTGCCCCAAGATCTTCCAGTGCTCAGAGCATTGCAGCACGAGCTGGGACACTTTGCACTGGATCTGTAGAAGAGCTGCGGGCTGGCATGGTCCCCCAGGGGAACCCTCCCGTCCCTCTGGGTGCCCTGTTCTGGATGTTCCCGTGGAAGCTGAGGCCACAGGGATGGGCTCTGCACAGCGGGGCGCTCCCAGCCTGCAGCCCAGCTCGCATCATCCTCCAGCCCTTCCTCCTCCCCAGCAGATCAGAAGGGTGGTGCAGTGAACAGCAGCAATATCGGCAAGAGCAAAGCACGGGGGACTTCCCCAGACTTCCCCCTGGAGCATTTCCTGCCTTTTCCATGTCAAAAAGGTTCCTGCTGTGACATCCACCCCTGTGGGACCTGTTGCCCTGTGCCACATCCCTGGGCAGAAAGGTGCTTGGTGGAAAGGATGCTTCTCCAGGTGCAGAAAGAGTCTGTCTTGCCAAACTGCCCTCCCCGCCGCGCACACACTCCCCCTGCCCACGCACACACGCTGGCCTGTGCAAACGGAGCAGCACGCTTACCTGCATGCACGCAGATCTTCGCTAGATACCAGCGGCCAGTAATTTTCTGCCACTCTGACCCTTCCTGATTCTGCTCTTTCGCCAGGATTATGGCTTTATCCAAGCTGGTCTGGGAGCTGTGATTTTCCTTTGGAGGATCTTTTCTGCAAGGAGTTGGTAATAAGGATGGCAAGAGGTCCTGGGTGGTCCAACTATCAGACCATGCTGCCCTTTTGGCAAGGATTAGTTAGGTTGGGATTTACGAGGTTGACTGTTCCCAGATCTGTGGAAATAGCCTGACATTTCTCCATGTCTCTGCTCCTGATATTTAAGAAAGGCTTCTTTATGATGCCTGTATGCTGCCTCAAGCACAGACACTCCTGGGAGCCACAGACCTCAGCTGCCTGGGGCACGCAGCTGTGTCTGGGACATCTCGGGAAGCTCCTTTCTCCCTGGCCCTCGCATTCCCAACACGCCAACTGCAATATGCTCACCACCAGGGCACCCTCACGTTTCAGGTTTTAATACAAGTTGTCCCTCGTGGGTTTTGCCTGGGTCTGTTTACCGCTGGGAGCTCCGCTCTCCTGGAGGTGCAAGGGGCTTTGCTGAGGGTCGGCGCTCGCAGGAACGTGTGGCAAACAGCTAGGAGTTCAGCTCTTACAGCAGAGGGAGGCTTTTCTCTGTGCCACTCGGCCCGTGGCACTGCACGTGTCTGAGGCCACAATTCGTCCTTGGTGCAACCTGCCCTCAGAGGGTGATGCTCACGATGAGCAGCTCCCTGCTGGCAGCAGCTGTTTCTTAGGCTGCTATGTGTCTTTCTCTTCCAGAGGGGTTTTCTTTCATTTTGAAAGATCTGAGACTTTCCTTGGGGTTTGCATTTGTTCATGAGTTGCTCCGAGACAGGCAGAACTATGGGAAGGAGCAGAGAAGAAGGAATGGGAATTCTGAGCTGTCCTCTGCAAGCCGCAGGCCTTTCTGGGGGGATCCCTGGGGCAGTGAGCAGTGTCAGGGCTTGCACGGAGGCAGTTCGGGAGGAGGGTGGCAATACTGAGAGGAGAGAGGGGGAGGAAGTGATGCAGGGACGAGAGAGCAGTCTGATGTGGAGGACAGAGGCCTTTTTCTCTGCTCCAGAATTTCATTATTCTCCTTTCTCCAGCGCCACCGAGCTCAGCCAAGCTACTTCCCATTCCTCATCCCTGCCGGGGTGCTCCCGGCTCCCAGCGCAGTCCTGGGCTGCACGGCACAGAAGAATCTGCCCTGCAGCTGCGCCAGGGTTTGCTGGTTCCCGGCTGGAGCAGGACACGGGACAGGGAGCCCGGAGCGCCCGGCTCAGCACCAGCCCGGCGGCGCTGCCTGCACCCCGGCTGCTGCCACGGCCGCGGGGCTGCTCCCCGCTCGGCGCTCGCCCGGGCTGGGGCTGCTCTTAAACCTGTCATCGGGAGACGTATGAGTCAAGTGCGGTGCGTTATCGGTGCTGCGCGACCGGCTCCCCGGGAGCCCGCCTGCCCTCGAGGTGCCAAGCTGTTGCTCCTGCCCTTGGAGAGGAGCCAGCCTCGCAGCATTACAATTTAATTAAATTAGTCTGGCAGCTGCAAGGGAAGTAGCGTTAGTAGGAGGGAGACAAAGGAAAACACGAGCGTGGCTGCGTCCTTCTGGAAGAGGACAGTGTGTAGGGGGCAGCTGTGTGATTCCCCTCTATCAGAGCAGGCTCCTTTCCATTGAGGTATCTTGAGGAGCTGTCTTCTCCTCAGCACTCCCAAATCCTTGGGGAGCTGGAGGCACCAGCATGGATTTGAGCTCACCGCCCCTGGTAGGTCCAGGCAAGGCTGTCATATGCTTCTTTCTGCCCACTCAGAAACTGCATCTTCACCCGTGGTCCACCCTTACCACTCATCTTTTCTGGGACATGGGAGAGCAGATGCCAAAAACCCCACCAGTTGTGCAAAGACGCTAAAATTCAAAAGATCTTTAGTCTTAGGTAGCACCTCCCGCCTCCAAAAGAAAAGTTACACACCTACTGCCTCCTTCCTCATTGAATGAGACATCTCCTCATTCCTGGTTTGGGTGAGGAGGTAGTGGAGATGACTGAGACCTGCTGAACAAAAATGAGCAGCTCTCCCCCCTCTGCTTCCCATCGACCTGAAGCTCCAGAGGTTTTCTCCCTTCTCAGGGCTGGTGGTCAGGAGCAGACATTTAATTTACGGCATAGAGTGAACTAGAGAATTCCAGAAGTGATCAGTGGGCAGAGCACATCAGGAAGGTCTGACTCAGAGGTACCTACCAGCCTGGTGACAGAGATTTCATGCTCCAGACACTCCTGTCACCCACAGACACACATATGATAAGGACAGGCAGTAAACCGCATGGAGGGAAGAGTATCCAAGAGCAGGAAAAGCGGAGAAAAAGGGAAAAGGCCTTGGTGTAACATAAATATCATAAAAGGCCATAAAAGAAAAGCAAAGGAAAGTGTGAAGGAGACTGAAGGTTGGCAGCAAATGTACATAAACAAAAGGAGTCAATCTGGGATGGTCTAGAATAAAAGGGAGGTTATAGATCAACTGAAAAGGAGATTAGATTAAACCCAGATGACCAAGGAAATGCATTGACAGACAAGATCACAGCAGTGAGAGCTGCAACCCAGAGCTATGAAGCTAGGGTAAATGCTCTGGGGAAAAGGGAGAGAAAAGGGGGACAGGATAAAGAACCTGTGCCCAAACTGCCATACACTCCTGGTTGTTGGTACCTTGTGGGACAGGTGATGCTCAGCCACCACGAGCAGGGCAGAAGCTGAGTGTGAGGTGGACTGTCCCCTTCGCACACTGGAGCCAGTTTTACCGTCCTTGGCATCCCTCCATTCAGGAGTATAAGGCCAGATGGTGAAGCAGCGATGAGGAGGAGCCTTTGGGAACTGGTGGCATCATCCTGGAGGTACTGAGATGCCTCTCATTGAAAGAGGGTGGAAGCATCCTCCAGCTGCTGCAAGTGCCAAACATTTCTCATTCCTCATGTGCTCTTACTAACACCTCCACACGCAGCAGAGCTGTGAGCAAGGCCTTTCTGAGCTCTGCTAATTATTAAACATACTTCTTTTAAGCTTAACTAGACGTGCTTGTCAGCTGCTGGCAGGAAGAGAATAGTGGGAGAGACTTGTAAACACGCTCTGATGACTAAGTGAAAGCAGCGCCAGGACTGCAAGGTACTGGCGCCTGCTGCCTTCAGGTGTCGTTGTCTAGCCTGGGTTCCAGCCTGGCACACGCTTGGCCAGCACGGACTGCTGTACGCTCAGGAAAAGCTCAGGAGCCTGGTAGGGGCTGGACTAACAGGAGTGGGTGTTTCTCTGGTATGGCTCCTAGTATATTTGCTCTTGCACATACCAAGATGATTCGTGAGAACCTTCCCCGCCCTGGGACGTGCTACAGCTGGTGGGGAGCAGCCTGCCCATCACACAGGCCCCCAGGAGCTCCTGGGACCCTCTATCCTGCAGTGCTACTTTGAACCATGGGGTTGCTTCTCTAGACCCTGAATTAGCATCAAGGAGGTTGGCAAGAACTTGGGTCAGCTACTACTTCAAGGAAGTGGCTTTCAGGCTTGTTATCTTCACACCTATCTTCACACCTCAGTCACACTCCTAGCACACGGGCTGCAATATGCTTCTTTATCTATGCATTTATTATACTTTATATCTATTATACTTTATGGCACAGTTGAACATTCAGTTTCTTTGCTCCAAGACTATTTTACAGCATCACATTTCTTAATTCTTGGTAATCTAGTATAGCATGGATGGACTTAGAAACTCTTGTAATTCTACATAGGAAAAAAAAGAAAAAACACACCTGAATATATTAATAAATGAACTAAAATAGAAGTCTGAAGAAGTTTTAAAAACTTGAATTATTAGGTCATACTTACTTATTAGCAAATATCAGCCCAGTGAAAAAGGATGTTTCCAAGAATAAAGATTCCGCACTTTCTGCTGCAGACTGCTCTTGCCTCCATTCCTCTGCCATCTGAAAGATGCAGCACACCAGTTTCCTATTTCCAGGGAAAAATGAGGATGATGATAATTAGTTGGGTGAAAGTGGGATTAGAGACATTCTGCTGCATGTACTGTAGCTAGAGCATTGGAGTACAGCGAGGCAGGACTGGAGCAGAAACGCTCCCAGCGAAGTCCCTGATTGAATGCGAAGCCTCTTAGAGCACTGCAGCTGGACAAACAGCACCATGGCGAGGAAATGGTTCCCATCGCACTGACTCAACCGACTTGCACTTCCTGCTTATTTTGGGACACCCAATTTATAATATAAATAGCAATCTATCAACTTGCACATTGACCCAGAAAAATAGAAGAGAAAAAAAAAATCCTACATGCTTCTAATATGGCTGAACAAATGCTGCTGCTGGCACGTTCAGCACTCCCTATTCCTCTATTAAGACGTTTAATTTTCCTGCATTTTTTGTAAAAAGGAGAAGGAGAGAGAAATTGCTCTTGCTTGATAATGTTAGCATTTAAATAGCTTTAATTAGGCATGAGATAGATGTGCATGAGCTGTTGCCTATGCTGCTGTTTTTTATTTGGAGACAATTTTCTGCCAGGGAGGATGACAGGGCTGCATCACAGTTACTTTGTAATAGGAAAAGATGGATAGAGATTTTGCTGCTGTTGTTTTAGTTTGAAGCTTAGAATTTATGGATTGTACCAAAAGCAAGGGGGAACTCTGAAAACCATAATGACTGCCCCAATCTTCATGTGTGCACTTTTCTGCTCAGTTAGATAGTGGAATGTGCAGAGATACTGCAGATTTTACCCGGAGAAGCCTGAAAACCTCGTGTCTTGTCCTTGCCCAAAGCCCTGGGCAGTGTCAGTGAGGGGCACAGGGATTACGCGGCACTCCGCATGACGCGCTCTATGAAGGGATATCCAAACTGCTTATCTCTCTCCAAAGCTGTCAGCTTAGACCCCTTCCTCTGAGCAGTTTTGCTGCCAAACTGGCTTTAACCCCTTGTTCACCAGAAAACAAGTCCTAAGTCATATCTTGCTCCTTTGCCACAAAGGAGAGGCTGAAACATGCATCCTTTAGTGAGCAAATGGCACAGATGCAGGGAAGGAATAGAAGCAGCAGCTGATAACCAAGGGATTGGTGTCTCTGCTCGGAGCTCTAGAGACAACTGTCAGTCAAAACAACACCCAAAAATACAAATGACAGGAGAGGGCTTTTATTTTAAGTTTGCCCTATGCAAGCCTCACAATAACATACGCTCCCGTGATAAGGAATGTTAGTAACACTGCATTTGCTGCCAAGAATAGAGTCCCTATCTACAACCTCCACCACTCTAATCAAGTGAAACAAAGGCAAATATATGAAAAAAACAAACCCAGGAGATTGGGAAGTATCTGAATTCGGGAAAGACTAAATATTTAGCTTGTGAGGCTCAATGTGTCCTGGAATGTATGGGGCGCTCCAGGAACTAACAGCCGTTGTCCAAGGCCATGGGGGAAGTTCTCATCCCTGGCCATGCTCTGCAGGGCTGCCCTCTGCCCCGCTCATCCAAGGTGGATGGCGGAGGGTGGGGAGGCACAGGCTGCTCCTCGCACAGGTGAGGAGGGTGTTTTCCACTAAGAGGGCACAGCCAGGTATGGTCCAGGGGGTTGCTTATTCCACAGCATGTTATACCTTTGCTGTATTTATTCTTGATGCATGCAAGAGAACAATCACAAGACTTTTGGTTTTGCATCCTAGAGATCAGCATCGTTGCCACTGCAAGCTGCTGTAAATATCTAACACGTTTCAGTGCCGAAGAAGTTCTTCTAGCTGATAAAGCCTCTCTTCCACATGGGAAACTGAAAGATCCTGTGCACTTGGCTCTTGTCTGTGCCCAGGACCAGCTGGGTCTGATGCCCATGCACACCTTCCTAAGCAGGATACAGTCCTGAGGAGCCGCTGTCCCTGGAAGTTGGCCAAGTGCCATCTTCACAGACCTGTCCAGTCTTTCCTGGCTATGAGGATCCTGCTCCTGGACTTGTCCTGGCACTTTATGACACCAGGGAACCTGTCTTGATTGCTCTCAAAGAAAGGAGTGAGTCCCAATTTACTGAGGGTGCCTGAGCTACTCTCAGTGAGTCCAAAATCAAAAAGGACAGAAATGTAGTATTACATCTTTTATTTTTTTTTAATATAATTAGTTTTTAGACATTTATTCCAGAAAAGAAAAATAAACTTCTAGTAGCTGGTAGAGTGGAATTTGCCGGCTTTGCAAAGTTCACCCATTGTTCAAAGCAAACTCTCCCTTCCAACATAAACAGGGACTCTTAAAAACATTCTCATCCAAAACAATTGTCAGGACTTTTGATGTTTTCATGGTCCTTGCTCTCCCCTGCCGTTTGATCATGTTTTACAATATTTTTCCCCTTCCTCATAGGCTCTGTTCCAGGTGCCCCTGCTCTGGAATCCATGGCTTCGTCATCCAAGCTCCTTCATTTAGTGAGATACAATGGAAAGAATTTCATGGGCATTTATTTTTACTTGGATGACTCCCTCAGTGTTGCCTGTTTACAGAGCCTCTTTCCCTTCACCAGAGCACACAGCTCTCCATGCAGCCAGGCTGGAGGAGCTCAGCGCCAGTGCAGAATTGACTTGCCCACCAAGTGGATCCTGTCCTTACTTTCTAGGAATCCCTTCAGACTGCTCTGCAAGGTCACTTCTCCTTGGCAGTCAGTGGAATGCTGCTGAATGCATCATTATTAGTAGTTCTGTAACTGGCCCCTCAGGATCTAGCCTGCACGAGAGCCACGGTGCTGCACACAAATATCCTTGCTCCTAATACCAATGCACACAGTGCACAGATGCATGAGGAAACAGAGGGAACACGAAGAACAGGATAAGAAGTTACCTTTGAACACTTTTGAAAACTTCTCTCCCTCCAGAAGGGCAGAATTTCCCATTCAAGGGCTGGAATTTCTTCTGAGCAGAGCAGCTTTGGCAGACGTGCTCTCTTCTGGACAGACTTGAGAGCCAGAGGCTGGAGAGAGAGAAGCACCGTAATAGAGATGAACTCACAGCAGAACCAAATCTTCGCTCACACCAAACTCCTATCTTCACTTTTCAAAGTCATATAATTAGCAGCAGAAGAACCCAACTTTTTGAAGGAAAAATCTAGAGAATTAAACTCTTTAACTTTTAATTAAACTCTGTAAATGCTTTAAAACCTTTTTTTACCCTCAACATTACTATTTGAAAGCAAAAGAATAGCATAACTCTGGATTATAAGGCTTAGATTAGTAAAAAGTGTATTTTCTCAAGGAAATATAAAATAAAATAACTCAATATATTGGATCATGTTACATAAAAGCAACAACAAAAACATCTTGGAGAAATTCAAGGAGGAGAAAAGTGCAGATTCCAGGTACCAGAAGGTCTTATAGTCCCGGCCCATGAGGAGCACTCCTGGTTCTAACCACTTGCAGCTGAGATGTTTTAGTCTCTGAAGATCCCACCTGGTAACACTCAGTAAAACTCACCCACAGCTGCTTCATTTCTTCCAAAATAAGAGAACAAACTAAAAGATTTTAAAGGATACTGATCTTAGGATTATCTGAAGTGTGTTGATCAGAATCAAGAGAACCGGTCAACACACACTGTCTGCAGCCGTGTCTGCAAAGTGAATCAGATTGGTCCTATTCACTGCTGTTGGATCAGTGCAATGGATGTTTGCATCTCCTCCTGCTTTTTATTGCATTAAAAAACCTCAAAGTAGTTCCCTCTCTTCACTCTCCTCAAGAAACTCCACCTGACAGAGCTCGTCCAAGGGCAATATTTCCACTCTCATGATAGTTTTGGTGCTAGCAACACCTTTGATCCAGGTTCTCCCCTCCCATTCCACATCAGCATCCATAGCTGATTCCATTTCGCTTTGGGGGCAGCAGACATTACCTCTAAGAGCAGAGGGAGGGTATCAGGGAAAGATGAGGAAGGGTCCATGTTCCCCAACCTATGGACCTCTCAGCCAGCTCTCTTCTGCTCTGGGCAGATATCAGCTGATTTGAACCAAGCTTTCCAATTTAACTCTTAGCCATGTAACAATAAAAAGACAAAAAAATCTAGTGTTTCTGCTAATTGGGACGAAACAGAGCAGGCCTGTGGGGCCTTTCCTTAATTCACTCCCTGAACAATGTTCACTGATCAGGACTAGAGATTCAATTAAGTACCTTGGGGGGGGTAATTCACAGAGACAAAATAAGGAGTTTGCAGATAATTTGTCTTCCCTTCTATCCCAGAACGCTCCTGCTGAGCAATACGGGCTCTGTCTCTAATTGGCAACATTAATACAATTAAGATGGTAATTTTGCCCCGATTTGTTTCTGTATTACAAAGTATCTCACTTAACATCCCTCAACACATTTTACTCAGTAAAATTCTATCATTATTTCTTTCCTTTGGGCTAAGAGGCGAGTCAAAGTCTCGCCTTTGGACATCCCAACCTCCCTCAGAGCAGAGGGCTCTCCCTGTTCCCGTCTGTTCCATTTCCACACAGAAAAACAGACATAGGGGTCCAGGGAGGGGCGAGTGAAGAGGACTGTTTATTTGGATTCAATACAGCATTCAGGAATGCCTCACTAACACATCGGGCACGTGGCAGCAATTAAGAGCAAGACAGAGGCATAATTATAATGTCAAAACACCCCGATGTTCCTTCCTGTCCCCCAGACACCTACCAACCCTCCAGCAAAGCAATCCTCACACATCACAGCCCTTTGCTTCCCACCAAGCAGGCCCAGCATCAGCGCTCCCCATTGACTCAGCTCTTCTCACCAGGATGAAGCTTTGGTGGGTTCCGCAGCAGAGAGCCTTGTCTGACAGGAAGAGCTGAAGGATAAGAGGACTTGTTCCTCCCTAGACAGTTCATATGAAGACAAAAACGGAGCTTTTTGCAGAATCAGAGGCAAGAAGAGCCCATTATTTAAAGGAGAAACAAGATGCAGTGTCTTGGGTTGACTTTTGAACCATGCCCAGCAACTTTCTGGAAGAGCCTTGTGGCAGAACAGCTTGACAGCTCGAATAAATGAATCCCTATGCCAGTGCCCAGGAGCAGTTCCAGGCACTCTTAAGTTTCCAATGTGTAAGAAGTGAGCCTGAGGTGTAGTGCCTGGTCTAATGGCCAGCATGGTGACTAGCTGTGAAGACTCATATGAAAAGCTTTTGTTGTGACTTCTGAAACTGCTTTTAGCATGAAAAGACCCAGAAGAATTAACAAAAAATCATTTTTCTTCTTCTTCAAGAAAAAAAAAGCGCACACATTATCTTTAGACACTGGCAAGGCCGTCTTTAATAGAGAACAGGTCTGATTTCTGTCTCCAGTCAGTGAGCGAGCAGTCCCTATGACAGTGCAGGTAGGTTTGAACACTACCCACTCACGTAGCAGGAGCAAAACGTGCTGTGCCGCTGCAGCCTTTGCCTTCCCAAAACTCCTCCCTGGTGAAGGGAAGCCATTGAATTCGCTTTTCCTCCTGCCCAGTTAGAACAGGGATTTTCTGGAAGTCTAACAAAGGCAATGGAGATTGTCTGGGAAGATAAAGAGGGAACAGTCTGAACAAGCAGGAAGCTAAGGGGGGAATGAGGCTTAAACATGGCAAGTAAACAAAGTAATTTCTATCTCATGCCTTTTCAGAAGAAAATGAAGGGTTTGTGGGTCTGTGGGGGTCCCTGTCCAGGGACAACATTCTGGGAACTGTAGGGGTTCTCCAGAAGATCTGGGAGAAGAAGTTTTGGTCCAAAGGCACCAGATTTGGCTCCCATATTCACCATCTACAGCTGAAATCCAATGGCAGGAAATTACTGCGACCCTTTCACTGATAGAGAACCAAGACATGCACAGGGCTTGCCCAAGGTCCCACATTCCTTGTAGAGAAAGGTCCTGAACCATGGCCAGCTGGGGCCCACCTTAAGGACCTAATTCCCTGCCTTCTAGCCTTTAATTAGCAGCCGAGGTGCAGGAAGGAGCATGATTTAATCTCTTTCTGCCTTAAAGCTTTCTGACAGACCAACACCAAAGTGGTTGAGAGCAACCCGTGGGCTAGAAGAGCTATTGCTGTTAGAGGAGCCAAGGAAGCTCTGTGCTCACTGCAATGGGTCCAGGAGCAAGATGCTCCCTGTGAACACTTTCAAGATGCACCACACTGACACGTGCCACTTATCATGTGTCATTAAACAGGGATCTGGCTGCTAGGACTGGAAAACTGGACTGCACCTTGGAACCAAGTTGAAGTCAGTTGTCATTGGGCACCTTCCCTGTCACTGAAATAACTCACCAAGCAGTGGTTCTGAACCAGAACACCTTGATTTGCCAGCAGACAGCACGGGAGGGCATCGTCAGATCTTATGTGGCACCAGCATCCCTTCCCTTTCCAACTCCTGTGGACAAGGACACAGGCAGCTCTGAGCCCGGCACAGACGCTGGCTTGGTCTTTGGGGGCAGGCAGATATCGTCTGTTGGTGGATTCACACAACCATTTCAAAACAGCCTACACTCGTTCCTGATGGCTGAACATCTGGTACAGGGGTTAAAAAGGGGCATGTAATTCTTCATCTCAGAAGCCAACTTGAATCACCCTGTGCTGGCACTGGTGGTGACACAGAGCAGGGGTCAAAATGACAGCTCAGTAGTCGCTGTAAATTGATAAAGGACTGTGGGAGCCAGCTAAGTAATGCTGATTTATCCGTTGCTTTGCTTTATCCATGAAGTCTTCTGCCTTGCTATGTCTCTGTGTAAAAATGCTGAATAAAAATGGAAGCACATACAGCAATATTTCTTGCTATTTTCTGAAAAACAAATGCACCATGGCTGCACAGGTCAGCCCTGCACAGAGGTAATTTGTTGTTCGAATTCACCAGTGACAAAGTGTTTAGCTAAGTCAATGCTTTTTGCACTGCAGTTCTTCTGTCATGGAAGCCACAATTCACATTCCTTGCAAACACAGATTTCTCTTTTCCAAGCAGTTTCCTCCTGACTGATCCAGTTGTATTTCTTGGCCTTTTCACTCTGCTTCCACTTGGCATCCCTCTCTTCAGCAGCAGCTCCACAACCCGATGAGCTGCTGTGCCGGACGCCTGCTTCGCCAGCTCCTCTCAACCCTCCTTCTGACCCTGCTAGGTCTGCAGCACCCTTTGTTTGACTTTGGCTTGGGTGCAGGAAGGGCTTTGAACCTCCTCCAGAAGGTGATGCTGAAGAACGAGGGCAGCCACGACTGTTGTGAGCCCAGAGCTGGAGCGCAGACCGTATTTGCTGCGTGTGCATTGACTCCAGGGCTGTCTGATTCCTGGCACAACAGCTTCGATTCTCAATTGTTTCCTTAAGAGAGATTTCATTTGCAAACGTGATTTATGATTTTAAAAGGGAAAGCAAAGAGCGCACCGCAAGCCTGCCAACTGGAACGGAGGCAGAGACACCAAAGCGCCAATTAGCCAGCTGTTTGCTAAGTGATTGTGCAGGGACACACTCATTCACACGTGCACAGATTCACAGGGCTTAGCCTTGCTTTTAGCCACAGAGGCGAATATCGGAACTGCTCTTTAAGTCTCACCGTGGTAGATAATGAGGAGATAGCTTAAAAAAGCACTAAATGTCAATTACACTTACACTTCCAGTCCTGGTCCGCACACATGCTCATGCCATACTAAATAAGTATGTGATCTTAAACACTTCATCACACTGGTTTGTAAGCTGCATAGACTCTCTTAAATCTATTTATTCAATTTAGATCAGTTGAGTACCCGGCAATGAATGAGCTGCAAACTGCAGATCTGAGCAGGTTTAAGCTAATGTATGTCACATGGGAGCTTTGACAATCTGCACTTAATTTTTTAAACTTCTCTTTTTAAATTACTTCAAGAAGTTTGTAGATGAGCCATATTGTATTGTTTAACTGTCAAAAATGATGGTTCCGAAAGATGGGGTGCCCAGTCAGAGGAATTCAAAAGCGCCGCTAAAAGTGAAAGGGACCTTGTACTTACAGACAGAGAAGAGCTTGTTGGAGATGTGAAGGCTGGGGCCGCCTTGACTGCAGCAACCATGAGATGGTGGAGTTCAGGATCCTGCAGGAAGGGAAATCAAAACCAAAAATCAAGGACCATAATCCTGGATTTCAGGAGAACAGCCTTTGTTCTGTTCAGGGATCTGCTTCAAATCCCATGGGATATGACTCTGGAGGAAACTTAACCCAAGTTCAGTGGCTGGATGGCACTCAAGGATCACTTCCTCCAAGTTCAAGGATGGTCCATCCCAACAAGCAGGGCATCAAGCAAAGGTAGCGGGAGTCTAACGAGAATAAACAAGGAGTTCCTGACTAAACTCAGATGTGGAAAGGAAGGGAGGGGACAGGTTACTTTAGGGGAATACGTATACATGGTCTGAGCATGCAGGGATGGGTTTAAGACAGCTAAAACTATGTGTCCTCCTGTGTGCTGGGACCCAGCTCTCCTGCACGCTCAGTTAGCTCCGTTCTTTGGTCCAGAGAACCCCGGCTCTTCTCTTTGCACCAGCGGAGAGTCCCGACATCTGCAGATGCAGGAGCCTCCGCTGCTTGTCCATGCACCTGGCTAAGGAGCAGTTACCTCCCTAAGGAGATAAGGACGTGCAGTTGCCCTTTGGCTGCCCCGGTGCGAGGGAGCTGGACTGTTTTCATCGAAGCAGTGATAACTGTGGACATTACTGCTCTGTGGAGCCTTCACTTTCCCATTACTGCCTAATCATTATTTGACACTTACTACAGTGATTTGCCTCAATAATGTATCGCAGAAATGAGTTCCACCGGTTAATTATAAACAGTCCAAAGCAGGCATATAATTCTGGCCCCAGGGCGGGATTTCATAACCATTTCCTTTCTTTCCTTTCAACTGGTGAACCATGTCCTTAGCAATCTCAAGAATCATTTAGCAATATAGATTAAAACCCCACATTGTATGACAGAGGGATAAGATGACCGAAGATTCCTGGGTCGCACATGCACGTGCCCTTACATGCGCACACTTAAATGTGCTATATACCGTTAACTGGGCTTTGACAGCTGTCCTTGCAACGGTTTCCTCACCACCGGTGTCTGTTGGTGGCTCCTGCTCTTTGCAGCGAGCCCTGATGAGTCCTTCCACAGAGCTCATTGCTCCCCAGGCATTTTTAAGGGGAAGGAAGACACTCCGATAGAGCAGCTATAGAGCAGCTATAGAACTAGCGCAACAGTTGGTGTTCTGATGAAAAGGCTGCAAAGGATGACTGATTTTTGACTGCTAAGGAGACAGGATCAGCACAGAGGACAGATGAGCACAGTGCTGAGTGGCTGGAGAGGAGGAAGGAGCAGGAACCAGAGAAAGCGCGTTCTCCTGGGACCCATGTGCTGTGTACGATGAGGAGGAGGTCATTTGTCCTCGGAAAATTCAGGACATGGCTCTGCAAGCCCGGGCGACTTCACTTTTTGGTCACAGGGAGGGAAGAACAAAGCCAAGAGCCAGAGGATACCTCAGAGGTCTTCTCTCCACATCAAGCAAACTACAGCTGCTGGGCTCACTCCCATCTGCAGCTGGAGAAACTGAGGCGCAGAAAGGAAAATTGCTCCCTGCTGCAGCATGCAGCACAGCAAGGCAGGAGAAAGCCTAAATCCGTCCTGCTGAGTGGGTTTCCCCAGAGGCTTGTGGTGGGAGCAAAGTACTGGCCACATCCCCCTGGAGAAATAAAGTCCTAGCTGTGCCTGGACCGTGTCCAGTTTTGGGGATGCCCAGTTGCATTGACTGAACGTTCATCACGTAACTAATCCTGAGCCAACGCGTTGTGTCAGAGTTGTGCAAGGAAGCAAACAGAAGCCTTATCTAATGGTTTTGGAGTGCCTCTGCTCGGCCCTGATAACATCTCGCAAGGAGGAGCACTAGGCATTTCCCCGCAGCTTGATTGAATTTCACCCCAGCCACCTCCCTGACCGCTGCTCTCAGATGTCATTGCCACCATTATGTGCAGCAATCGAAAATTGCAGGAATATTTGCTTTCTCTTCCTGTTTTCTCCCCGTGATGGCTTTGTTTGCCGTGCTGCGTCTGACCTTTCCAAATGCCATCTCCATTTATGGGCTCCTGCCGGTCCCGGCCCGCCTGGGAACCAGGGCACTTCGGAGACAGGGACCCGGCTGCTGAGCGGCTTCCTGGTGGGCAGGGCTGTGGCCGGCCAGCACCAGCCGTGCCGCTTACCGGGATTATATCAGCAAGCCTTGGATGGCGCCCGTGGAGACGTGAGGTTTCCAGCATATGCCACGGAGCTGTTTGGTGTGGGTCAACGAGTCCTCACGCAGCATGAAATCACCACGTCTGTGTGCCGCTGTGTGGATCACGTCTGAACCTCTGTTCTCTTCTGTTGCTGCAGATGCCACCTGAGAGCCCAAGCACAGCAGGTCCCCGAGGAACGCAGCTCTGCGCAGAGGATCCTGTTCTGCAAACCCAGTGCTGCACCCGGGATGGGCTCCCTGTGATCACTGGGTTTCAGGTGCAGCTCGTCACCGATCCGGGCTGTTGGGCTCTGTGCTGCTGAGGCTGGGACGTGTTATCTTCGGTCCCTCCTGCTGCAGCGAGAGCCCTGGCTAGTGCAAGGGGAGCTTCTGCCCAAGAAAACAGAATTCTGCTTCTGGCTGTGTTGCCTCCTGCCCGAGGCCAAGCAAGGGATTTCATCCAGGAATCCTTCAGTGAAATGGGACAGAAATGATTAGCTGGAGCTTTCACATAAGTTTCTGCACAAGGTTTTATTTGTTCCCTAACAGCAAGGTTAACAGAATGATGCCATGGCATGGCTACGGGGAAACGGGCCTGACTTGCTCAAGACATGCTATGCCAATCACTCTAGAGGAGCTACTACAACACAGATTATGCAAATAGAAAAGAAAATGTGCAGAAATAAAACCTGTGTTCCTATTGTGACTATGTGTCCCTTTGGGTATTACATTCTGGGAGCAAACGAAATCTGAGGTAGAAATGTTCGGGATAACTAGGAATTTGAGCAGCCTTGCAGAGAGTAAGGCAAGTGAATTCAGAGCTGTGATGCATCAAGCCATGCTCACAAAGGGTGAGGTCTATATTTTTGGCAGGAATTACCTCTGTTCATTTGTGTGACAATGCCTTGCACATTAACAAGTGGACCACACTAGTCCTTCCACAGTGTAAACCATGAAAGCCCAAATGCAGTATCCTAATGTCAACTGTCTTCACCTCTGATTCATGACAAGACACCCTTCTTGAGCACAAATAATCTGCTTACTCAAGCTATATTGCACTGAAGACCTCTCTTCCATATTTCTGACAGCCTGCCAGAGATCAGAGACACAAATAAGACACAGAAATATTTGCATAATCGAGACTCAAATAAAGTTCATTGAATCTTATATTCCTCATGCGCTCCTTTGGCTCTGCTACCATGAACTGGGAGGAGGAAGGGAGCAGACAGGATGAGACTGGGGCCATAACAAGGACTTCGGGCAGGACCTGAACTAGGAACAGACACCCGTGCAGCA
>JAVCKT010023366.1:15271-30309 GCA_032273925.1 Rhynchotus rufescens
TCTTTTATCTTTCAGGTTTGTATTCATGTTACAAGCTCATCTGCTTTTCACTTATCTGAAAAAGCTGAAATAAGTGCATGTAATCTGTGCATATTGAGGTGCAGTAAATAATCTTTATTCTTGGAAAAGGAGACCGGTCTTTGCATTTGTGACTCGTGACTGAAATTGTCTCTGCTTTCCCAGGGACATGTGTTAGGGTACTGGAATTTGACTTTGACTTTAGTCATTAGCCTGTGTTGAAGAGGGTAAAGTGAATTTAGCGTTCGTAGCTCCTCATTTGGACCTTAAAGAAGTTGCTCTGTCTCCAGTGTTTTGTCTCATACTTTTCTACTGTGTTTGACATTTTCTTTGCTGCAGCTGATTGAATAATCTGTGTACTCGAGTTAAAAATCAGGAGGAGAAGAGGAGTAAAGAGGTACTCGTGATGCTTGGGATGCAAGGAAGGCAGTTTGCAGCGTTGGAGATGAAGATCTCCTTCCACAGCAGCCCAGGTGCCTGCCTGGAGAATGACAGTGCAGAAATCCAGGGACGTGCTGCGCTGGAGGGAAGAGAAGTTGTTCAAGGAGGGTAGAGATGCAAGAGAGAAAAATCTTAACTACAGAATGAGATTTCCTTTC
This sequence comes from Rhynchotus rufescens, assembly GCA_032273925.1. Lineage (NCBI taxonomy): Eukaryota > Metazoa > Chordata > Aves > Tinamiformes > Tinamidae > Rhynchotus > Rhynchotus rufescens. The sequence continues at coordinate 15,889 of JAVCKT010023366.1, forward strand.
AAAATAATTATACTTCGTGCTCTTCTCATGCAATCTGTCAGTGAAATGTCCGCTTTTATTCTATTGTAACTTCTTTGATACTAGAGTAGGTTATTTTTATACATGTGGTTGAAAGAACTGGGGCTTAAGTAGTGTGACAGGTCAACTACATCTGCTTTTCCTCCCTTCTCACTCCTCACCTCCAGCTACCCCCCAAATATCGTTTGTTAAGGCTCTTCTAGTCTGTATGAAGAAATGGTCTCTGAATTATTGAATTTACTTGAGCTTAAGCCACTAAAAGTAAAATCTTAAAAGATTCTGCATTGGAGCTGACTCTTGCAGATAGGAGAGGGTATATTGGAGGAAAGGCAAAGGAATGGGATCTTTGCAGGCTATTTACTCTAGCTAAAATACTCCTTGAAAGGATTGAGAGCAGTGGCAGGGCAGTGGTATCAGAGTGCTTTGGTTTGATTCCTGGACTCCTGCACTTTTTTTCTTGTTTTTTAATAAGTTTTAAGTCAGTTATGGTCTCTTTTTGTGAATTCTGCTGCTGTGTTTTCCTTGGTTCCCCCTTTGTGAACAGACTGTGCATAGATAAATGATATCTAAATGCGTGGGAATGTTTTTGTTGCTTCTGAGTTTGTAAAGTTATTTCAGACCTGTCTGTCACTTGCTGACCCTTTTGTAATCCAGGTCTGTGGAGGCTTGGCACAGCAGTCGGGTAGCCTGAATTCAGGAGGGGTTTGCCCCTGTCCTGCTTTCGGAAGGGATATCCCTGAGCCTGGCTGGATCCCGGGGCACAGGCTCACTGGTATCTGCAGCTTGGATTGCTTTGGGCTGCAGGGAAGCCGTCCCGACCGCACTGGTTACCTGTGGGCGCAGCCTTTGCTGCTCTGGCATGGGCATGGAAGGCTCTTCATTCCCCGGGGAAAGGCTGCTCCTCATTCGGAGCTAGGAGGCACGAAGCACGTGGCATGTGCGTTCCCATCCCTGCGGGAATTCGTTAGTGTGGGGAGTTGGGTTAATTCCTTAGCGGGAGCTCTGGGCCCTGGACAGGGGCCAGTTCCTGCCTCACCGTCCTTGGTTGTTCAGGGCTCGGCTGTGAGCAGGAAGGCGTGTGATGGCTCTGTACTGCTTTCATATCGTTGCTGTGAGGCTGTCGGTGTGAAGAAGTGTTGAATGAGCCTCCTTTCCCTTTGAAAGGATGCGTTACAAGGTAGAGTGAGAAACTTAAACTTCCCAACTGTCTTCTTTCTTTCTCTTTCTTTCGTTCATTTGTTCGTTCATTTAGTAAAGCTGTAAAGACACCTGTTCTGGAGCTTGCTACTCTCCTTGCCCAGTCTGTTAGCTTTCCTTCCTGTGCTTCAAGGCATTTTTCTTCTTGGGGATTTTATATCGGTCTATTTAAGGAAACAAATAAAAAACAGAACAAAAGCAGAATGGATTGTCTCCACAAGGTGGCACTCCTGTCTGAGTGGTGTACATAATTTTTGCCTGTGCTGGGCAAAATCAAGAGTGCTGATATGAGACTTGGGAGCCTTAGTTGGCTTCTTTCTTACTTTCCTACTTTCTTTTATATCTATCTATCTATCTATCTATCTATAAAAATATATATCTCTATCTATCTATCTATCTATATATATAATGAATTTTGAGTGAGTTTCTTCACAAGGTCATTGTTGCACTTCAGTAGTAATGCGACCAGAAAGCTAGCTGTCACTTTTGTGCTTAAATTTCATTAAAAATTGGTTTGGAGAAACCAGTTAAGCTTTTCAAAACACATCTAATTGCAGAATATTTGTTTTGGAAGATTGTTATTAGGCCTTTATCCTTGCTTTAGAGCAAACATTAATTGCAGGCTAAAGGCTGGTCCTAGAATAAGCTACCAGGGCCTCACTGAGCAGGTGAGCAAGCTGGCAGGGCGCTCTGCTTGCTTTAGCAAGGGAATTGAGGAAATGTTCAATGGGAACGGGGAGATGCCCTTCTGGTTAAGCCAAGCTCATGGGCTTGGCTTAAGGGCTCAGGAAATGGTATAGGCAGAGGTTTACCCGGTGGGTCCTTGGCGTGTGGCTGCGGGCCAAGCCCTTGCGTGGCTCGTGCCCCATTCCTGCGGCACGGACGGGTTCACGGGAAGAGCCAGCCAGAGGTTTCATGCCATGGAACTGGGTCCAGGTAAAGCTGCCTCCTCCGTATCTAAACATTTGGAGAGATTATACAGAGGAGCCAGTTTGATATTTGTCAGATCAGTCATAATTTGGGAGCTTTTCAGTTTTCTAGTTGTTAAAACATTAAGCTTTGTCACACTTAAAGTGTTAGGGCTTCTACAATAATCAGAAAGTCTTTTGGCAGGCGTCTGGTCTGCAGCAGGTCACAGGGCTGGGTGTTAAAAGTCTTCTCTAAGGTGCAATTAACGCTCAGTTCTCTAACTTTACGTGCACCTCTTTTTTCCATTCCTTATCTAATAACATCTCCATTACATAAGCAACACTATTTCTTTACAGAAAAAAAAGAAGTTCTTTGTATCTTTGAGACAATCTGAATTTTAATTTGAATATCAATTTCCATCAGAAGCAGCTAAAATTAAGATTGCAGTAAGTCAGTCTTTTTTTATGGAGTTAAAAGGGTGTTTTTTTTTTCTCTGACTAATAACTACTATGGTTAGTAAGTCACCTTGTTTCAATGCAGTTAATAACAAACCTCTCCACTAGAAAACTGTAAAGGAAGAGAGCCACCATGAGGGGCAGGTTCCAAGACTTGAATTGTTATATTATGCTTAATGTCTTTAAATTGTGACTGAAGATTGACATCTGTATGCAGCAGTTCCTGGCTGTGTGTTAAAGGTGGTGGTTTTCAGAATTCACTGCAGAGTGATTTTCTGCAAAACTCTGGTATCCAATGATGTCAAGACTACAGCTGAGTCCAAGCTGATAGGTAACAGTTTTCATGGCCTTTTTTCATTGTTTTATTACCATTTACAGCTGTTCAGTGTCACTGGCTGTGTGGCAAACACGTTCCTGTTGTACAAATGAATGTCTATGAGCTCTGACACATGAACATAAGACCTAGGCTGTAGGGGCCGTTGCTTGCAGGGGACTGGCTGAACAAGTCAGACCACGTAGGCTGAGGATACTCATTGCCTTGTGGAGCTCTGTTTTTCAAATCTGCAAGTGCCACCTTTGCAGAGGTGAGTGGATCTTCTCCAAGACTGCACCATGTGCCATGGATCATCCTTATGGTTCTCTAACTGGAAGGAGCCCTGTGATTTGTGCCAGCTCAGAGTGCAGTGGCTGGAATGAGGCCTGAGGCTGTGGGGAAGGACTTGCTTCTGCACACAAATGCAAAGTCATTCCATGGGGAATTCCATGGACCATAGGGAAAAGGCTCCTTAAAGCCGCAAGACTCAAGTCCCAGATTAGAAAAAAGGGAACTCTTGATTTCTGTAGTCTATTCAGTTCAATAGATGATCCAATGAAGCAGGCAGAGAAATGTGCATGTCTTTATTTATAGTTTAGTCTACAAAGTGTGGCTTAACCTCGGGTTATTAAAAATCCTTCTGGATAGGCTGCCATATCCTGAGCTACCTGTCCATGGGAGCCTTGCTTCTGGGTCACATCTGTAAAGGGATGCAGAGAGTGGTCCTAAACGGCACTGAGTTTTTATGGCAGCTCTTTTAAAAGCAAAGAAAAATGAATGCAACCTCTAAGGCATTCAGCATAAATCCTACCATTGTCCTCTTGACTTTTCGGGATAATTCAGCTTAATAATCATTAATCTTGCATGCTACATAATTCCTATTATGTTATCAAACACTTTTGACGAGGACATGATAAAGGCCTAGATTGATGCTCTGTGTTTTAGGTTTCTCACAGATTTTTCAGCCTTGGGCCATTTGTCCCTTCAAGGTTTGAGAATTCTGTGCCAGAGGCCCTGGCAGTTACTGCCTGTTCAGACTTGCTGCAGAAAGGAAATATCCAGGCTCAGACTTATGGGGAACCCCCCAAAACTCTTCGGGCATCAATTCATTTTTCACGGTGCAGGGCAGGAACTGCTCGACCCTCTTCAGGCCTTCCCTGTGCAGGGGGAGGAATGGCCATGTACGTGTCTGCTCAGCCTCAGTGAAATCTCCGAAACACTAAAGATTGCCCTTGTTCCTGCTACATCCCACATTCCTGTTGCATCCCACGTTCCCATCTCCAAAGCAGCCGGCAGTTTTCCACGCTGCGCCCGGCCTGTGCCCTGACCTTGCCTGTGTGCTGCCAGGGGCGTATCTGCATGAACGTGGCACTTCATTCTTAGTGTGTTATTGGAAAGAAGCTTGTTGCAAACATTGGAGCTCGGAATTCTGTAGAAACACAGCTGGATTTCAGAATATTTTCTTCAGGTGCTTCGTGTTTAAGCAATTGCAGAAGAATCTGTGCCCTCTGAGGGGTATGTTAAGAACTGTTAAGACAAGAACACAGTTAAGTGGAGAGTCTTCCCATGCTAGTTTCCACTAGAATCACGTTACAAATGCAGTCTGTTGTGTCGTGGTGAGCTCTGAGCAGGAAATAAATTGACTGTGATTTGTTAAAGGCAGATACTGAATGGAGAGGAGGGTGGTGTCAGAGGTTCAGGAGATGGCCAATTTTACAACAATTTCATCATGCAGTTGCAGTCACTCTGAATCCGTAAAGCCTGTGGAAATACAGAATTTCTTCTTCAAATCACAATTGCAATGATTGCAGGCCATTGTTAGTGCATACATACGTATTTATATACATGTATATATTGCAGTGAGGCTGTTTCTTACTTAACATCCAGAGAAAATGATAGTGATCACAGGAGCAAATGTAAAATCTCAGCATGCCTGGGCAGTTGGCCCACTCCGCAAACTCCACATGAGGCAATTAAATTAACTCCTGGGACCGACTTGCTTCTCATTTTGCATTTCTGGTTCTGGAAACAGGAATTTCATCCCATTCCAGAACAGTGGATGCACATGGATGTTTTAATTTGGGTCCTAGACGCTGTGGAGGGAGTGTGGCTTGCAGCTGTCAGCGTTTGGGCTCTTGGGATCCTGTGACATTTTCACTTACTTAACTCTTCTTTGGTTGTCTTTTACTTTGCCCTTTCCTTGGGGCACTTGTTTCTCCTTCCCAGACCACAGAAGTCCGTTTTCTTCTGTGGCACGAGCTGCATGGGAAAAATGTTCATTTTCCAGCTGAGATTTTAAAGAGTGTACTGGGATCTTGAATTCGCAGTTACTGCCTGTAAGACAGAACTTGTTTAGGATGTATTGGCGTATGTGTGACGTCTAAAAAAATCTTAAATGCAACACACTATTCGTTTTTATTTCCTTCTGAATCAAGACTTTGTGGGCATTTTAATTGCTTCGTGAGCAGCTTGATTACTTCTTCCCTTGAGGAGGTTTGTGTATCGTTTCTGTTGGAGTTTCTGAGACTATCACTGATCCAAATAATACTCCTGACATCCAAGCAATTTAAATGAATTTGCCCAGAAAAATTCCTTTTAAAGTGTTTTCTAAAATGCTTTTCTAGTGCACATTTATCTTCCAAGCTCAGTGGTCTAAGATGTTATTTATACATATATTTATTTATACATTCTTCAGTGAGCCCTGGTCAGGAAGTTTAGGGACAGAGCGATGATCTCCACCACGTTACTGCCTGTAAGTTGTGCAAAGCTGTCAAGTCCAACTTTATACCTCTCTGCCTGCCAACTAGGCTTTTTTCTTGTTTGTTTTTGGAGATCATTCCCTGTTGTGGCAGTGAGGAATTTCAGTGTGTCTGGCAGCTCTGCAGGAAGCTCTTCTGTGTTCACAGGGAGTGCAGAGCGCTCGCCTTTCTGTGAGGGGAAAAAACCCACTTGCTGCTGGTGAAGTCTTCGGCTCTGCCTACCAGAAGTTAGAAACTGCTGACCTGTAGGCCTGTATTCATTGCATATTTTTCTATCAAGGAATCACTATAAATTACAACTTGTTGCTGCAAAATAGAAACACGGGCTTTAGATAACACTGTAAATGCAATAAAACTAACATAAAGAAAAAATGGCGACGTGGAGCACTTGCACAAATGGAGCGAGCCTCAGCTGGGCTCACGTGCCTCGTGTTGGAGTTAGGCTTGGACTTGTCCCTTTCTCCAGTTAGTGACGATACGTTTTGGTGATGTACTGAGTGATGCAGTCCTTTCCAGGGAAGGACGGGCTCACAACAAAGCTTTTCTACGGGATTCTGCTCTCTGGAAATCCCAGTGGGACCATCTGCCTTTTGTAAGTGCTGCTAAATGTAGGTCAGAGAAATGCTGCTTCTGCAGAGCCCCTCTGATCTTGCTGCCAGACTTGGTATTTCCACTGCTGACCTCGCCGCTCACGCGCCGTGTCCTCCTCTTCCTCTGCAGGGCACGGTCTTTGCTTTGGAGTCGGAGGAGGAGGAGTACCCGGGGATCATCGCCGAGGACAGCAATGACATCTACATCCTGACGAGCGACAACTCGGGGCAGGTGAGCCCGCCGGAGTCGCCGACGGTGACCACGTCGTGGCAGTCGGAGAGCCTGCCCGTGTCCCTGTCCGCCAGCCAGAGCTGGCACACGGAGAGCCTGCCCGTCTCCCTGGGGCCCGAGTCCTGGCAGCAGGTGGCCATGGATCCTGAGGAAGTCAAGAGCCTGGATAGCAACGGAGGGGGCGAAGAACGGAGCGAGAACAACTCCTCCAACTCGGATATTGTGCACGTGGAGAAGGAGGAGATCCCGGAGGGCATTGAGGAGGCGGCGGTGCCCGCGGGCGCCGAGCGGGCGCCGTTCCCCGAGGCCGCGGCCCCTGCGCGGGAGGCCAAGCCTGAAGCCGAGCCGGGCGCCGCTGGGAAGGCGCAGCCCTCGGCGCTCCTGCGCGCCAAGCAGGAGGAAAAGGGAAAAGTGGCCGTGGAAGAGCCCGTGGAACCTGAAATCCCCAGCTTAAGTAAACCTGGCCCAAAACCAGCCCCGTCGGAAGAAAAGGCTGCCCCAGAACCTGAGAAAATACTGCTTCCAGGGGAAAAAAAAGTGGGGAAAGAGGGCCGCTTGGAAGAAATGGAAGAGAAATCCTCCACTGCCGAGGAGAAGCCTATCTTACTGCCCGAAGGGAAATCCATACTGCTGTACGGGGGGGCTGCTGCGGTGGCTATATTAGCTGTAGCAGTCGGAGTAGCGCTGGTGCTTAGGAAGAAGTAACAGCTTTCTGGAGGAGGAGGAGGAGGAGCAGGGGGGAGAGAGGAGGGAGCATTATCCAGTTGTTGTAGTTGTGTTAACTAAGGGTTGAGCTGCCTGCTGTTTAATTGGACACTTGAGCAACTTAATGGTGGTGGGGTGAGGTTACTCAGTAAGCCTCCAGCTATGGACAATCATGTTTTTAGTAGACTTAGGGTGGGGACTGGTTTTTCGCAATTAAAGTACAGGGAGTATTTTTAAAAAAAAACAACAAACAAAAGAAAAAAATCTGCAAACTGAAGAACTTAAGTGCAGGTGCTGCAGCAAGGGGTGCTCGCGCGCTAGGAACTGGAGTCCCCAGGGGAAGGGGAGCGCCGGCTGCCGCCCCGCGCGGCGACGGGCGCCCCGCGGCCGGACCCGCTGCCGCCCTGTGCTCTGCTGTGCTGTGCTCTGCAGCGAGAGGCCGCCCTGCCCCGCGTTGTCTCGCCTTCCTCTCAGGTACCGCGCTGCTCCCCGCCACCTCGGGCTCCCCTCGCGGCGCCGGCGGGAGGGCGCCCGCTCCCACCTCCGGGCTCGCGCGCCCAGCCCCGGAGCTGCCCTGCCCGGCGCGTGTGGGGCTTCCAAGCAGCCCGTGTGGGGCAGCATGAGCCGCCGGGGACCCAGGGAGCCCTGCCCTCCTCGTAGGCACTTGGATAGGAGTGGGTGCAGCCAGGAGGGGCAAGGCTACGCCAAGGGAGGCGCCTGTGGAGCACAAAGGTGGATGCTGTTTTGTCCTGCATCATGCTGCAGTCTCTGTCGTCTCTCACAAGCTAAGCACAGAGTGTATCTAGTCCTAACTTGGTCTTGGCTGTGACAGAATCCTTGGCGCATCAAGGACTGGATTCTAATAACTAACAAAACAGCATTAAATATCTCCTCTGTTGCCTGTTCCTGGCCTGACCCTGAGTGCTGTTCAGCGCGGTTTCGTTTGCGGCCCTGAACCTGTAACCAGCCGAGCTTAGAGATTCACAAACGCTGAGAAAGCTGCTCCGGAAGAAGCTCATCCCTCCTGCTTCCCGCGGTCACCGCTTCCGAAGGGAAACCTTTCAAGTGGGGCCGTACGTGCTGGTTGCGCCAGGCTCTGCTTTACAGGGCGCCGCTGTGGCTGTCCCTGTGCTGCAGCTTGCCCTGTGGGCAAGATCGTGGGTTTCCCAGGCAAAATCATTGACCATCCTGGAGGGTTTAAGCTGGCGCAGAGGCTTAGGGCAGATGGAGGTAGGTGGGAAGGAACTTGGAATGATGTAAAAGGTGAAAAGTGAGCTCGCTTACTGTCAGCTTGCTCTCCACAAAGCACAAAGACAAGCTCCTTTTAAAAAAAAAATAACCTTACCTGCTGTGCTGCTTGTAATGAGCCTGTTTCCTAAGCGATCTGATAAGGAAGAGATTTTAGCACATTCTCCAGTTTAGCTTGAGGTCTCACTCTTGTTCCGTTTTCCTTTCCCTCTTACATCCCTATGCGGCGGTAAGTTGGTAAGAACCTGGCAGATTGTAGGGAATTCTTGTTTTAAGCTTTTTCTGTAATGGATTATGTAGAAAGCATCCTGGCTTTTGAGCTGTGGGAATTCTGAGAAGAAAGGACCCTCACATGGACACTTTGCTATGGAAGGGCGCTCAGCTTAGGGGTCCTGGGCTTTACTGTGAATGACAGACTGCTCTTTCCCTGTGTGCAGGAGGTAGCAGGGGGGCCGTAAAGCACACGAACAGGCCAGAGCTGTTGTGCAGTGGAGCTGATTTCTTTTGTGGTGGTGCCCTGCTGAGCTTGTCACCGCTGAGCGGGGTGCCCAGAGCTGCCCCGGGGCCTCCAGGCTCTGCCTGGGGGCAGGATTTCTGCTCCCGCCACCGCAGTGCTCTCCCTGGGGGAGGAGAGGTGCCCTCACCCTGGTGTCACAGACCTGCGGGGATGTGCACGTCCTGCCTGGAGAGCTGTTGATGCGGGGTTTAGTGGCAAGGGACACTCTCCGCACAAGTTGTTCCTGTGGGGCACGGGCTGCTGTGTGCAGTGAGTCAGGATGGGGCTGTCCCTCTCCTCTTTCCAGCCTCCTCTGGAAGGGGTTGTTTTCCTGACAGAGCAGGAGATGGGCAGATTTAATCTCCCATCCTGTGCACAAGTCAGGAGCCCAGCAGGGCTCTGAGAAAAGCTGCCTGTGCCAGTACGGAGCAGTGCGAGCGGGACAGTGCGTGGGGGGCTAAGCAAGCACCTTTGAGCCAGGCTTTTTGCAGTGGGGGGCGAGTCTGCAGCGCCCGGCACCTGGCTGCTTTCCATGGAGCGTTAGGGGCTGCACCGCTGCAGGCCTCGGTGCTCGGTGCCTTGCCGGGACTTGCTGTCCTGAGGCCGATCTGCCAGTGCAGGAAGGGTCTCCTCGCGCCGATCCCTCTCCCCACGTGTCTGCAATGGTCCTCCCTCATCTGCCCTTCCCCTGGGAACGCTCCGTTAGCTGAAGGCAGTCGGCTGTGGCCTGGAGTTGGGCTGAATGTGGAGTCCTGCAGCCTGGGCCCCTTGGAGGTGGCAAAGGCGTGACTTAGCAGATGGATTCCCCCACCCGCCCATTATAAAGTACATTAAGGGACTCGCTCCTAAACTGAACGTTGGACCGGCCCTGACCTGCGTGCTCGCATGCTGTGAAGTGACCATTGCAGCTGCTGGAAGAGAGAGCGCTGTCTGAGGAGAGGCAGGAGCTTTGTACGTGTGAAAGAGCACAGGGAGGGCCTGCCACCCGTGTCGCTTACCCCTTTCCCGAAAGTGCCTCTATATCTGTCCCTGCGTGGACTGTACCTTAACAGAGTATCTACCTTTGACCCATTCTTTCGCCACTTTATCCCTGTCTGCTGCACATCGTGGAGCTGAAGCGCTGACGCTACAAAGGGCTATAGCTGCAGTAGCTGGGGATGACGGCAACAGGGCGCTCCCGGCCTGCGAGGCCAGGCGGGGTGCAGCGGTCCGGAGCGGCAGTGGGCAGCCTGCTGAATACGAGAGGAAACGAGAAGAAAAGCCCTGTGAGCAGAGGGGCTGGGCCGGGCGGTTCAGTGATGCACAGCCCGAGGGGTAGGGACAGGCGCGCTGAGGCATCGCTGCTGCCAGCGGGGCAGGGGCTTTCTGCCTAAGCAGCCTCGAAACCAGCCTGGAAGCCGAGCCTGGACCCCACTGCTAGTTAAACGCCCAAACCAGGCGGAACCGGGACCCTGCCCCGATCCCTTGCGGCCGCTGAAGCGCTTGGGGGCCCTGAGATGCTCGGCTGCAGGAACCCAGCACGGCTGCTCCGAGCGGGCAGTGCGGATGCAGGAACCCGTGTGTCCCTGGCGCCAGGGTCGGGGCCTGGAGGGCCCGGCAAGGCTGTGCAGTGGCACGGGGCAAGGGCCGGTGCCGGCATCCGCCTTCAGCACCTTCCCTGCAGTGCTGGCCACAGCTAGGCTTGCAGGGAAGTTGGACTGCTCGGCTCTTTCTTTAAACAGTGTTTCCTAATGGCTGCAGATGGCTCGTTTCATTAGCACTAAAGTGAATTTCAAAAGTTCTTTTTGTTTTAATTATTGTAGCAGTCAAATAATTTAAGGCCCTAAGTCTCCCCTATATTAAAGTCCCTCTTCCCCCCAAAAAGTGCTTCTAAGCAGCACAGTATTTCATTCCCCGGGGCAGAGCAAACACGAGCTGCAAGAGCTGTATCTGAAGGGGCAATTCCTAGGGCCCTTGCTGGGGTTCCTGAGGGCAGCTGCAGGTGGGCAGTGACCTTGCTGGCACCGCTAGGCGCCTGGCCCAGGTGGACAGCAACCTTCCTCCTTGGCATGAGGCTTCTGGTGTGTGCAGGGCAGCTCCTGTGCTGCCCAGGCTCTGTACGCGGGGAGGTCACAGACCCACAGGAGAACGTGGGGGCAAGGGGAGGCAGAAAACCCACCTCCTGTCACCCGGGGGCAGCCGCTGTGCAGCGTCCATGTCGGCTTGGTCTGCTCAGGCTGCACTGGGGAGGTTTCTGGACCAGCCCTGCTTTGCATCTCTGTGTTTGTGCTGTGCTTTGAAGTGCAAGCCAGGTACCACCATTGCAAAATAAGGAAGAAGTCAAACGAAAAACGGTATTTAAGCCAGGAGGGCAGTGCAGGTAGGGCCCAGGGAACTTGGGGCTGGCAGTGGGCAGCAGGTCTCCCTTTCCGCCTCTTGCCGTTTGCTCCGGGGATGGTTTCCTTGGCTGGGCGCTGCGCGCCGTGCCAGCGGGGACAGGGCGGCTGTAGTGTCACCAATACTCACCGGGGAGCCAGGACACAGGCACAGCTCCCACTCGCTTCCTTTCAGTGACTGCATCACTTCTTTGTCTTTCGTTTTCTTTTTTTTAAACAGCTGCCCCATCTAGGTTTCTTAGGCTGAGTTGCTTCCTCCTAGCTAGAGGTCTATGGTTATGCTGTAGAGGAGGGGAAGCTACGTTGGCTTCCAGTGGAAGCTGCTCTCAATCTCGCTGCAGTATCTGCAGGGGAAGCAAAGGAACGCTGTTGGCTTGGCCACAACAAGCTGCAGAGGATGCATCTTATTGCTGTATCTTTAGGGGGTTTCTCTCCCCATTTTTAACTTGCATTATAAACTTTTATTCAAGCGAGTGTTACAAGGCTAAAACCCACTCAGACCAAAAGAATGCCACTAGATTCTGATAAGCAGCCAAGCCTCCTGGGACGTACTCATGTTTGGGGATATCTTCCCCCAGGCTGCTGCTGGGTGCAGCCAGCCAGGGGCTGGACTGCAGGGGTGCAGGTTGGGCTCCCCAAGGGCCTCTCGGCAGGAAGATTCCCTGACGTGTCCTGAAGTCACCAGTCACCCAAGGAACGGGTCGTATTGTTCCTTTCAGAATGTCAGTGCAGCCTTCTTGGGGAGACCTGTCTAAAGCTCTTTGTGCCATTTGGTTAATAAAAGTGTTTCCACCTTTCAAAGGAAATTCTTTCCAGCTTCAATGTTCAGTTCAAGTGGAGGGGTATGTATATTTTTTTCCTTCTGCCAGTGGGACACTGCTGTAAGACCATGCCCCCAGGTTGCACTTTAATAAATGGTACAGTTTTCAAAAACACCGTGTAGCCTATTTCTGTGCTTCCCTCCACCCCAGTTATAGTGCAGTGGAACAAAACCTGCATGAGCAATTGCACTTACTCTGGATGGCTTCAAGACGCCTCCTTGCTGCCACCTGCCTCATGAGTACTGTTAAGTGCACAGAATATAAGAACTTGCACAGCTACTCCTTTACAAGTAAAGTAGCAATTCAAACTCTTATGCACTGCATGGCCATGAGAAATGACAACTTTATTTATGTTTAAAAAAAGCAGTATATTTACAGTCTCAAAGTTCTGAGGCAGCTGGATGAAGTCTCAGCTACCCTGTGTGATACCTGAGTCATTTCTTTTGCTCAACAGCGCACCAGCCCTGAGAGGTGAACGCAATAGGGACGTGGTCAGAGATGCCAGGTATTCTTCCCAATTCATGGGCAACAGCTCCTTTTCCTTTGCAGTAAGCTATTCTAAAGCTAAAGAACATTTTTATCCTCAAGCATGTCCAGATAACTGCTCCCTGAAACGATTTACCCCTGTAATTTTCTGCTTTAGCTGCATTTCCCACGCAAGCAGAGCTGCTGGGGATTGGGACTACAGCATTACAACTGTTCCTTACCCTGTCTCGCCCAGGGCTGTTTCCAGGTGCAGCCAGCTCGCTCCAAGGCAGTCTGGGTGTTTTTCCCCCTGCCCTGGTGAGCGCTGCTGATGAACCATCCCTTCCACAGCCAAGGTCTTGCAGGGAATGATCCCCCGCCGTTCCCCAGCGGCGGCACCAGCGTGGGGAAGGCGGTGGCTAAAGCAGAACACACCACTCAGAGGGTAAACGGAGAGGCCAGGCCCTGTGGCTGTGGCATTTCCTCTGCAGGTACCTGCACTTAAGTCTGCTAATGAAAAAGAAAAATAAAATAAAAAGCACCCACCCACCTCACCTATTTGACCAAGTAAAGGGCAAGCACTACTCCTTGCAGGTACTGTAGGCCCCTCATGCAGCTCATACTGGCATTGCAGTGCTAGTCTATGAAAGCCTATCTACATTGCTGTGCCTCCTTTGCACAGCCCTATTTCAGAATTCCAATAGCTCTAACGTATCCAGAGCAGAAAGCCCTTGGGAAGCGGCAGTCTTCACAAAGGCAGCTGGAGCCGCGCTGTCTCACTCGCGCAGCTGGCGGGAAAGAGAGAGGCGGCGTTAGGAACCTCACGGCGTTAGGAGCCCCGCAGCGTTAGGAGCCCCCCACCCCGGTGCTGCCAGCCCCGGCCTGCCCCCAACTGGCTCCCCAGGGAGAGGGGAGCGCAGCCCCCTGCAGCTCTGCTGGGCACCAGCTCCGAGCCCTGCTCTCGCTCACCCTCCCGCCGCTCAGTCCTGGGCTCCCCTGCCCCGCGCTGGTTTCTGTGCCGAGGGCAGAGCCAGCCCAGCTCCAAAAGCTGAAGGGGCTTTTCCTGCCCTCGCCTTGGCCCCAGTAAGGCGGCCACAGGCTACTCGTGAGGTAACTTGGGTACGGGGCGGGTATCGGCCCTGGCGCAGGCACCGATGGCACCGGGGGAGCGGGGCCGCTGGGGGAGCGACCAACCCTGCCCCAGCTCGGCTGCAGCCCCGGGCCGGCCCCACATGTCAACCGCAGCGCCGGGCTCAACCCCGCTCTGACAGGCCCTGCCTCTGCAGGGCGCAGTAAGGGCCCGGCGCGGGGTGGACATGGACGTGCAGGGACAGGCACATGGACAAATTCACACAGAGGGACCGAGTGGAAGCGGATCCCCCTCTATCCCCCCAGCCCAGAGGGCACCAGGGTTCGGAGCTCGCCCCGCACCGCGGGCCCCTCAGCCGCGGCGCCGTGGGACAGCGCTCACCATCCTGACGACGTAGGCGTGCAGGTGCTGGTTGATGTAGTTCACAGTGGTGCTGAAGATGCGATGCAGAAGGGAGGGCACTCTGTTGGCAACTTTTTTGGTTAAAACCATGGCTAGCACCAGCAAGGCCTTCTCCTGCTCCATGTCTGAGGGGATGGCCCTTGCAAGGCCTTCCACTGCCTGGGACAGGCACCGGGTTATCTCCTGCATGGAAGGAAGGAGTCTCAGTGCAGCAGCTGTAGGGGAAGGGCTCTCCGCACGCCACGCTGGTGACCAACACGATCATCCAGCACCTCTCGCTGCCTTCTCTCCTCTGCTGTGCACAGCAGCAGGCAGTGCCCGCAGCCCTGCTGCTCTTGGCACAGCA
>JAVCKT010023367.1:0-17035 GCA_032273925.1 Rhynchotus rufescens
GCAAAACGTAAAAGATGCCTCCCTACAACCCAAACCAGAGCTCAGCATTTGATATTAGCATGAGACTCATGTATTGGTGTGTGCATCTATTAGCTGGTGTTCCCCTATAAACCTGCCTCCTAATAATACCCTCGGCAGCGTATGCACTGAAGCACAGAGAGGTTTTATTCTCCCTTGGCAATTCATTGACTTTTTGCAAAAATCTAATAGCATGATCTCTTGGGTTATCTTAAATAAATGATTTTCCAGGAAGGCAGTTCGCCTCCCTGTTATGTCCTCCGGCTTTTCAGCTGAAATACCAGCAATAACTCAGGAAACTTGGATTCTTTTGCTTGCTGAGTCACCTTGGACAAGTCACGTCTCCTTCAGCGTCTCAGTTCCCTCTCTCGCAAATTGGAAAACCACTTTGAATGCTGCCACACTATATTAGAGCTGGGTTTTACTATTTCTTTCAAGTTAACTTCTTCCATTCCCTTAGTCCCTTTCAGTTCAGTATCTCTGTGCTTTTGACTCCATTTTAAAACATAGATATACTGACACACACCATTCTCGTGGTCAGAGCCCTCATCAGAAGCCTATTGAAGTGTTTATCTGCTATCTTCATAGGAACTTGGACTATTTGCAAATCTTTTTTAAAGAGCATTAAAGCAGCTCAAGAAATAAAGCCACTAATGGAGATAGAAGGGAAGAGCTCTCTTGGTGATGTGTAGTGTTGGAGAGGAGTTCCAGTTCATAGTTAAAGTCCCCGCGTGGTGCAGGTCACGCATCTGAAACACCCTTGTGAATCCCACTCGTGTCACAGCGTGAGCATGAGCTCACGGAGGCATGAACACTTAGAGCCTCCGCTCTTAGTCATACTGGGATTTCTCATCCCCTGGATGCAGAGCTATTTTCTCTTGGATAAAACCAAATCTCCTTATGAACGAGTTTCCCATGCCATGGAAACTTACTCAGCAGGACTGTTAGTAATTTCTGTCGCTGAGAAATTTCGGCTGAAGGTCAGCGAGCTGAACTCCAGAGAGCTCCACTGCCAGGTTCGTTTCCTAAGAAAGCGCTGCCGCCAAACCGCGATGGCAGGGCTTAGCTCTGCTCTCACCAGTGCAAGGATGAACTGGGAATATTGCTGGGGGAGGTAATGGAGCCAGACTCCGCAGGGGGACCAGAACTGTCTCTCTGTTTTTAATGAGAACGGTGTGACAGCAACAGATGCCTTCTCCAAGTGGAAAAATGGAGTTGCTGAGCTCTGGCAAGGGAGCAGCCGGTTCGAGGGCGCGAGGTGGGTTCCTGGATGCTGTCCCCGTTTAACAGCGTGGAAAGGGATGCTGTGTCTGAGCCTGGGGAAGGGGGTTGCCTCTTGGTGCCAGTGGACACGAGGTTTTAACCTCATCCTTAATCAGAAAGCCAACAGTGACTGAAAATCAACAAAACAAAACCCCACCTTTGATTTGCAGAAGAAAAGGGAGACTAGAATATTCCGAGATATTTTCTCTGGGCTTTTTATCAAAAAGATACAGTTGAACCTTTTACCAGATTACTGTAATTGTTTAAAAATGTTTTTTAAAATGTGGGTGGAGGGTAATTGTGTGGGTTGTTGGCTTCTTTTTATACAAGCTATAACAGAGCACAAACAGGTCATAGTTCATTTACATTAATTTTTTTTTCTCCCAATAGAATAAATCCATGCAGAACAAAATAGAAAAACTTTCATTCAAACTCTATTTAATACATATTGAATTCCTTATCAGGGCATTCTTTTCTATATCTTTCTTTATTCACTGGGTTGCAGATGTCCAGTAGCCCAATGATAAATGTTGATGGTAATTTTTTTTAGATCTGTCTGGTTAAAGAAAAGTGATGAGCATTATCAGAACTTGTTTATATTAGGCTGAGCAAGAAGTATGTTTCCAGAAAGAAATGCTTGCATTACGTTGGGTTTCTTTGTTATGTTCAACAGATAAGTTCAGTTCAAATGGAGAAATACTTTCTATTATTTCCTATCTAATAAAAACAGGGATTCGGAGCTGAATAGTAATTATAGCAAACTGTTTTTTCCCTGTGTTTCTGAGAGATCTGTCTTGTCCACTTGGACAAAAGCGCGTCACACCGCGTACGTGCTTGGGTCTTCCTTGCTAGCCTCCAAGCTGAGACTTCCCACCCAACATCTCTAACCTCTTCCCACCATCCCAAGGCGGGATGGAGGTCATGGGGTAGGAGAAGGGAGTGCTTGGGCAGTCTCACAAGGGCCATAAAAGCCTGTTGAAGACCCAGGCCATTCTGCTCTGCTCTCGGAACACAGAGACTTGTCTCTTCTTTCCTTAATTCTTGTCATTTTTACCTTTGAAGAGCAACATGCAAGAAGTACTTGAAACCTTTTTCTTTCATATTCCAAAATGTCAAATTGCACTGATTTGACCTATTGATAGCAGCGTGACTGAAAGATGCAGCGATAGCAACCCCCTGTATAATGTCTAACTACATTGGCATTTTCAGGGAGCAACTGGATACACAGATAAAACTACTTAAGAGAAATTATTGATTACCTTGGAAGAGAAGATCTCCGTTTTAGGCTGCTGTCACTTTCTACATTGGCTGGAAGGAGATCTTTTAGGGCTGGAAAGGAAATGTTTGTCAGTATGTTTTCCCTAAGAGAAGAAAATGCAATGAGTTTGGGGAGCCAATGGCAGGCATTGACTTTGTAATTAGAACACACTTAAATTCGTCCAATAGACAAATTTGTTTACACGGGAGCAATCGTAATTTTAATGTCAATATTTGTCACAGGGGCCCACACTGCTTTGCATTTTTTTCCCAAATACGGCCCTATGAGCAAAATAAAGATGAGGTAATATGGGGCTTCCCTGTCTAAATCAGCTGATCAAGCTACTTGTGGGAGAATACCGATTTATCTGAGCACTGTAAAAACTGAAAACACCATTTAGCACAAGCAGGAAACCCAAACTACCTTGATCATTGCATATTTATGGCCGGGGACTGGGAATGCAACAGGCTTTAAGCTCTGTGCACACTCCGTAAATGCAGAAAGAGCAGCTGAGAGCTGTCCCACTCTGTCAGAGTTAAACAGCAGGGATCACCTGGATGGAAAGGCCAAGGAAACATCATGGGTTGCATCCTCAGTGCAGTAAAACAGACTCGGTGAGATCTGAAATCCAGGTGCAAACCATGTGCACTGTATTTTATGCTTATGTTTGCTTATACAGTCTTTTATGGTGCCTGTTAGTACTCTGAGTACCAGCTTGTGCCTTTTTTCCTTTCCCGCAGCTGTATAGGCACTATATGGGTACAACATACATATATAAAGTAAGTCTGCGGCACCGCTGGGAACTGAGGCTAACTATCCTCCTTTCCCCCATCAATGTGCTAAGTGGTGTTGGCCTCTGCCCGGAATCAGCCCCATGGTGAGGAATTCCTCTCTGTCTGGCTGCTGCGAAGGCGCTTGTCCATGGAGGCAGCTCCGGGGTGACGTGGGAGGACCCGGCATTTCCGCATGGCTCCCAGATCCATGGCTGTGCTCCGCGCGGTGACCGTAGAGCGAGTTCCTCAATGCACACGTCGGGCGCCGGGGAGGCGGCGCCGGGCTGGCAGCTCCACGCTCAGCTCTGACCTGCTGCAGGTTTAAACGTCTGGTTTAATTCCTTGGCCTGGTAAGCCTGACAGGACCTTAATTACAGGGTCGCGATACCGTAATTATCAATAGCAAAGTGAAATAAACTCTGCTCATCCAGTTCAAAGCACTTAATAACCGCCGGGTATCCTTCACAAATCATTTTGTCATTGCCCGTTGAGGGAGCAGAGTAGAGAAAGGCAACACTTTCTGCTTCACATTTTGTGGTGCAATCGTGATAAATGGCTTTCCACCAGAAACACATTTCGATTCTCTTCCTTTAGGATCCTCTGAAAACTTCCTTTTAACTTGGTAGCTCCATCTGTTCATTTTTGTATGATCTTACATGTTTTCAGCCATAATGAAGTCCTCATCTTGACAGCAACTAGCCAGGAGAAGGAAAAGCCGTCTAAATCCCAAGCCACAGTGTGCTATCCTTTCCTTTAGGAAAGAGAAAATGGAGCTATATTTTGGTCTCCAGGCCCCCAGGGATTGCTGGTTCCAGGTGTTTTTGTATGGAGAGTGCTCAGAGCCTGGCGGGGGAGCATTTTGTCGTCCTCCAGGAGATCTGTTCTCTTGCCGAGAGTTGGAAGGAGGTAAAGCTCATGTTGGATGGAGGTAAAGCTCACTGTCTGAGCCCTGAAACGATGCTGCAGATGTGTTGCCCTTCCCAAATGGTGGCTTCCATCCTGTGTAGCATGCTTCACTTCTACATTCAAAACAAACTAACAAAAAAAAGACCAAAAAAAAATCTCCAAATGAAAAGGGAACATATATACCCTAAACTCTTCAAGTTTTTCAGGAATCCCATATCCTTCCAAGACATTTGTCAGGTCACCCAGAGGCAAAGCACAAGTCTGCTAGCAGTTATTTAGCAGTCCCTGGAGCTCCACATCACGCTGGGGAAGGCAAGTCTGTGCTCTGGGCTGCTGCCACCACGTCCTCCAAGCTCCAAGGAAGCCACCAGTCATTGCAGCAATGCTGCTTTGGTTGAATGTCTTGGCACAGGATTCCCAGCCACCAAGGGAGGCACTTGCATAGGGTTATGGTTGATACAGGTCCTTATTGCTTGGGGAAATTAGGTCTGAGCAAGACATTCTCTGCAGTTGTTGAGGAAGAAGCAGTCAGTTTTACTTACCCTTTTACTCACATTGTCTTTTTTTCCTTCCCTTCCTCCCTGTTCTAAAGCTGGAATAGTATATGCACATTTTAATGTTTGTACCATGCTGAATAGTTAATGTTGCTGCCCTGGAAAGATCAGGAGGAAACTACATGCTGAAAATGGAATTCATATTTTTGCTTTTTGCACAGTGCCTTGTCTAGATGCTTTTGTTGATTTATGATTATTGCTTGTGGTTTAATGAAAAGAAGTGAAAGGATCCTGTGTGAGTCCCTTTTAATACTCCCAGACTTGAGAAATATTCTGAACTCAGCAAGCTTGATAGTAATCTTCCAAAGAATTTCAAACGCTTGTCCTTCTCTCCAGGGAAGCAGCCGCTCATATTCTGTGCCCTGCTTTCCGAGTTCTCCTGTCTGCATGTAAAAAATGTTAGGAGGACGAGACGGTGCCCTCCTAAACCTCTCCAAGTTTTCATGCTTTGTCCTTAATAGCATTATATTGCTGTTCAGCAGTATATAGTATTAGTCAAGCTTCTCACTGTGAAATGCAGATAATTAATTGAGGCTTTAATCTCTGCATTATTAGGAAAAGGAGATGTGCTAACTGTAGGTTTTACTTTCATATTTGTATTTTGTTCTCTAGGAATTGGAACCCTTCTTTAACCTTCCTCCTCTTTGAAGACTTTTAGAAGAAATCTTCAGAATGGTTTAAATAAATGATACATGTTTTGCTCACAGCTATATGCTTACACACTTGGAAGCAGCTCAAAACATTTGAAAACTGACGTTAACTCAGATATTCTGTCTCTGCTAAAAGCAAGGGATGTTGTGAAAAATGGTATATTCTCAGCCTCTAGGCTATCACATCATTTATTGTCAATTCTGTTTGTTTGACTTGGGCTGATCTATCAAAAGGACAACACTTCTGGTTTGTGTTCTCTGTGAGAGATTTTATTCTGAAAAATGGCTTTCCAGCACAGCTTTATCAGTGGCTGATGGAGACAGCTCTGTAGGTGACATCCCTGCTCAGAGATGTAGCCAGTGGGTCTCCTCCCATCCCATCTCCATCCCAAATCTGCTTGTTGGAGCGCTTGAAATGTTGGCAATGACCACAATGTGTTATGAAATACATCATTGGGAAGCAAATATTAGAGACAATTTAGTAATTTAGTATTAGAGCAAATACTAAAGAGCCTGAGCAAAGGAACCTTTAAAAATAGTATTTTTGCAGCAATTATTGGCTGAAAATAAAATCTGGAGCTTCAAATTAGAAAGAAGGGATGAAATTCTAATAGGGGTAATTTTTGCAACAGTCCAGTCAGTGAAGTGGATGCTCCTCCTCTTAGGTATTTCAGCCCTAAGCACCTTGGATGCTTCTCTGGAAGACAGGTGCTTTATAGTGGGTCATAAGCTGGAAAATAGCGGACAAGAGTTTTTTGCATAAGAGATAAGACTGGACGTTACCTTCTAACATCTAGAATGTAGCAGTAGGGGTGAGCAATCTGACCACACAAGTATTTCCAAGATTTCTCCCATCACAGAAGTCATTTGGTATCAGAGTGTGTCTGCTTTAGGAAAGGCAATGGCAGGAACCAGCTGCTCCCAGACCCCTACTTGTGCCACCATGGTAGGAATAACCCCTCTTTCAAGTTCTCTCTTCCTCTCAGGTATGGCTTTAGAAAGGCTTGAGGTGGGGATAGTTTCCTCTCCTCCTCTTGAGCTAATTGCAGCATTTTGCCTTTGCTGTGTCATGTGTTTTTATGGCCGCATAGTACTGCCTTTTGCAACGGGATTTATTCTGGTTCCTCACTGTGTTGAACTGAACTTTAAAAGGCCTTTCTCTAAAAGAGTTTTCTTTGGCTCCAGCTCTTGGGCTTTCACTAAAATCATGTGGGCTTCTGTAAAAAAAAAAAAAAAAAAACCTCACCAGCTGGCCTGCATCTTTCTTAATAGATCTGGCATTTTCTGCAAGTTTTTGTGTCCTAGGAGGATTCTCAAGGGGGACATAATCTAGAAATTCCCCTGAAGAAGGGATTGTGTGTTGTTTATTACTGAGCAATGCCAAGAAAGGCAAATATCTGTGGAGAAGCGGCGCGCTGGGGCTCTCCAATTAGCTTGCTGATCGAGCACATCTGTTTCCCTGGGTCTCATCCACACGCAGGTCACACCTAACCTGCCCCTCCAACGTCGGCGGGGCCAAGGGACGATGATTAAGAACACCTTGTAGCAGGTGGAAGTTGTGATGTGTTTGTGTTGCAGGTGCAAAACCAGCTCCTGGGATCTGCTTCGAGAGAGTCAATTCGGCCGGGGATCCCTACGGGAACTGCGGCAAGGACTCCAAGGGCTCCTTTGCCAAGTGCGAGCCCAGGTAGGGCCCTTCTCCGCACCCCTGTGAGAGCGGGGAGAGGGGCTCGCAGCCCCTACGGTTATTCCACTAATTTTTGGTTTTGCTTATTTCCTTCAGAGATGCTAAATGTGGAAAAATTCAGTGTCAAGGGGGAGCAAACCGACCTGTAATTGGTACCAATGCTGTTTCCATAGAAACTAATATCCCGCTTCAGGAAGGTGGAAAGATCCTGTGCCGCGGCACCCACGTGTACCTAGGGGATGATATGCCGGATCCCGGGCTTGTGCTCTCAGGAACCAAGTGCGCAGATGGAAAAGTAAGGCTCCAAAATGCTGCCGGCCGTGCAAGCATCCCCAGCCTGCTGCTGCAAAGCGGGTTGCAATGGCAAAGCTGAGCAGAGTTTTGCTTTGGGATTTCTATTTTTTTTTAGGGAATTAGGGGGTTGTTGTGATTTCTTGTGCTCGCGTGGAGTCAGGTCTTTACTGCCTTCTCTGGCTGCTGATTTGAACTGATCTTGCTGGTGCAATGCAATTTGCTCGAGTTTATATGTGATTTGATGGGACAGCCCCACATCTCCATCCACATTGGATAGAGGCTTTCTGCCAAACAAGTACAGCAAAATACATTGCAGGGTAATTAATGAAATCAGGACGTGTTCAGCATTTTCAGTGATAGAAGTGAGACCTAGGGCTGAGCATTAAATTGACTCTCATGCTGAAGTTTCAGGGTTTAGCATTTAAATTTCCCACCTGCCCTTTGCACCACTGGTAGTGAGTGTGGCTCTCAGCATTTCAGATCAGTGGCAAGATCTGGCAGTTTTAAAAGATTTTTCCAAGTACTTAAAATCTGGAGTAGCTGGAGATGAGAGCAGGGGACAGCGAAGCATGAAACCAATGAAATAGTTGAGGAGTTTGGAGCAATCATATTTTTGTAAGTGTTGTAAAATATCCAGTATGAGACTAGTCCAAATTGCATGCGAGTGTCCTGGGATTTTTATTTGGAGAGAAAAGGAGCACAGAGATGGGAGACGGTCCCAGGTTTGCAGGAGTCAGGAATGGACAGGAGGCCACAAGAAGGTTTCCTTCCATATCCTCCATGTCTTGCTGGCAAATAGAGGGAAAAAATAGAGCTGTGATAATTTGTGATAAATTCATTAAGCCTCTGAATTTCTGAATGCTTTTGAATTGTGTTGTATTAGCACACTGCATTGAGAACAGGTTTAAAACATGTTCCTAAGGCAGTGGCAATCCTGTTACAAGAAAACAACCCTTATAACATTTCTAAAGCAATCTATTATAAAAGAATCTATAAAATGTCTTTTGAAAGAAAATTCAACACTGGAGAAGCACCCCATTATGTTTTACTAATGAGTATTTAATCTTTCTAATCTATCTAATCATACACATACACACTATAGAATATGCAGGCTAATACTTATGAAATTGTATGTTTTACTTGGAGGACATTAGCGCGTTTGTATTATGGATTAAGAATATGAATTTAAATATTCTTGAGCTTTCTAAGCGGCAGATACGCAATTTGAAATGCAGCCACGTTAATGTGCTGAGGAGGCTGCGTGCTGCCACGCTGGGGATCGCTGAATGGGGAGCAGGGCTGCAATCAGCCCCTATTCTCTGCGCATGCATGTTGATGCCAATTCCCTCTAATTTCCTCCCATTTTTCCTTCTCCCCAGGGGATAAGTGCCCTGATTAAGCATCCCTGTCGTCTCCTTCAACACTTTTCCCAGTTTCATGCTAATTATTGTGACTGACTTTTAGTATTACTGAGATGAGCTGCAGTTCAGTGGGAGCAAAAGTGTGCCCTGTTTTTACTTTTGGTGGGGCAGAGGGGAAGGCTTTTGGTCAGCAAAGGCTTGTAATAGTCATTTTAGTCTTCATTTCTTTTTTTTAATCTTCCTTTTTCCTTCCAAATTTTAGTAGGATAACTTCTCATCACTGACAGCTTCATCACTCATTTTGACTGTTTGATAGCTCTACTAGATGTCACCTTTTATCCCAAATTTCAGCCACATCGGCAGAGCAAAGTAATGACTGGAAAACAAAATAACCTTAGCATTTGATTACTTTGCATACAGCATTTGATTATTTCCTGTAAGACTATTATTGTACCGTTATGTAAGGCTGGTTTATGTTTGACATCAAAAAACAATTTAGCCTGGGAAAGCTGCCTGTTAGAACAGTCTCGGCTCTCCCGAAGGACAGAAACGAGCCCGTCTGTCCCGATGACCTCTGGAAAACACTCCGGTTGTCCTGGGGTCAGATTCTGTACTAGCGTAAATCACTGCTGGGCTCCTGCTGTAGCCAGAACGGTGCTGACTTCCAGCCCCGAGCCTGTCCAGGAGCCACCTGCTCCCTGTGAGGACACAAATGCAGCCAGAGCTAGAAAAAAATGCTGGGAATTTTTAATTGCCTAATGAAATGAAGTGAAGGAGAGTGCTGGGAAGGGCTGGGGCTCCTGGGGAGCAGCAGCAGTTCCAGCACCCGTTAAAACTCTTCCTCACGTCCTATTTTGCAGATTTGTCTTAATCGCCGGTGCCAGAACACGAGTGTTTTTGGTGTGCAGAAATGTGTGACCAAGTGCCATGGCCGTGGTGTAAGTGCTGCAGGATCGCCTGCCTTTGCAGCTCGTCCAGAGCCCTTGTTCAGGACGAGAAACTGCAGGCAATAGCTTTGGGATCTCTGAGTCTCTGGAATAGAGCAGTGAAAGCCTTTGCAATACTTCTTTTCTCCCGTATTTCAATTTTCAGTGTCCTTTACATGAATTGCAAGAAGTGAAGTTATTTAACAAAGGAATAATTATCAGGTAGTAATTATCTTTTTTTAATTAACAATATGTGATAAAAAGGAATTTTGTTATCTAAAGTCTAACCTTCATGAAGAATTTTCATTAACATTTCAAACAGGACCATTTTGTGCGGGCCCAGCAGAGTTAAAATATGCATTTGAATTGAGAGAGTTCAAAAAAGCATTTCCAAAAGTATTAAAATAAGAGGATATTCCATAGTTTTGAGGTATGAAAGTCCCATGGGATGAAGAATAGGATGATACCTAGTTCAGTTAATTATACCTAAATATTTTGAAACCTATTTCATATTGTGAAAGTGTTAATTATTTCAAGCTATGCCTTATTAAACTTAATTTTTCTAACGACCCATTTGCTTTGGTCAAAGGCTGTGCCAGCTGTAGTGAAAGGTACATAGGAAACAGTCTTCTGCTGCAAAGGGATTTTTACTGATTCATTTTTCATCTTGCACAACCAGACCAAGCCTAAGCCAAGCAAATGGTGTTTAAATTAACACTGTGCAATGATCCTCTGCAGTTTTTCCATGGCCCTGGTTGAACAGTGATGGTCAGCGTTAGAACAGCCTAAAGGGACCGCACTGACAACTGGCTGTAAGCCCTAAATCTTCCTTTTAAAAACCTATATGAGGTAAAGAGCATCTGCATGCAACTGTGTGGCCTCTCCTGAGGGCAAAGCCTGGAGCCTTTGGTGGCCCCTTGCTCTGCAGGGAGCGTTGACCAGATCAGCTCCGGCTGCTTTTTCCTCAACTTGGAGAAAACCCACCAAAACTGTGAGCGATGGAGCATCACGGACAGCACAGACACGATGGGTCAGCGGTGGCCGGGTTGTGCCTGCTCTTGGGTAAGACTTCTCCTATCTCTGTTCTTGAAGGTCTGCAACAACAACAAGAACTGTCACTGTGAGGCGGAGTGGGCGCCGCCGCACTGCGACCAGCCGGGCTTCGGTGGCAGCCTGGACAGCGGGCCCGTCCGGCAGGCAGGTCGGTGGCCACCCCGCTTCACCCGGCCCTTCCCTGACAAAAAGGGAAAATACAAAGGGACTTAATAATGAGGCTGCAAATTTGGGAAGTAAATCAGTCAATCCAGTGGCTTCGTTCAAATGCATTGACGCCAACTTGAAAACTCTGTTTTTTTTCCTTAGATACATGCTTGAGTTCAGTAGGCCTGGAATATGTAGGAAATACACTTGATATCAACAGAGGATGAGGAGCTAACACCAATATTCATTATAGTTTATTGCCCTGGCAGGTGTATTGTAATGCTCTAGAGTTACCTACCATTGTCCTAAGTATTCTACGCTGAGCACATCTTAATTGTTTCCTTGTATACACAGCCCGTTTCCTACAGCTGTGTGTCTAATGAAAATCAGAACATGCAGTGACTACAAATGCCAAAGTTTGGCATACACGTGGCCTACTGTTACTTTGAAAATCAGGACTATATTTGATACTGCGCTGTCGTCTTCCATAGTGTGGCCCAAGGCTGATTTCCGGCCATACCAGATTAAAACTGTATTTCATAGATAGTTTTTACACGTTTTCCCAACGTTTCCCTCTGTGTGATAGTAGCAGTGCAGTGAACTGCAAGGCTGCAAGTACTGTATCACCACCGTGGCCACAGCAGCACTTCAGATTGCACTGGTGAAAGACCTTTTTTAAATAGCTATTTACTGCTGGTAGGAAAGCAAAGAGCTACACTCAGAAACGGAGCAAGGGCGAGTGCATGGAGGTTAAATGTTTTATTCTAAAGCGCTAGAATCCTTTCTCAATTTACCTTGTTCCTACTAGTGCTAGGGAACTGCAGAGGATAGTATTAAAATGTGCCACATTGGTGTTCTCCAGTTGCAATTGTCTATGCAATGATAAATTGTGTGGTTTGTATTTTGCAAGCTCACGCTTCAGCAATACAGAACACTTTTTCTCAGCCGTTTATAATACGGTGTGGTAGCTTTACCAGCTATTTATACAGACAGTACCACATTCGGTAATACTGGGCATAAACAAATACAGAAATTGCTAGAGTAGCTGATTTATTTTTTTCCCTGCCCTATGGATTTAAATATGAACACTTGTGGTGTTTGGCTTATGATCTATTTTGCACATCCCTATTCTGCCCATGAAATTGCAGAAGGATTAGCTCCATAAAATACACTTGCTTTAGTAACACATGGCACATGGTTGCATTTGTATTTAGTAACTGATTTCACCCAGCTGACTTCCAGCAGCTCTGTTTGATACTCTTCATCTTTCTTATTAAGAAGCCTTAAATATTTAATTGTTAGGTAAAGATGAATTAATCTCAATGGCATAATCTTAGGTAAATAATTGTACTAATCATTTAGGATGGTGGAGGATTTACTCTTTACTTGCTGCTGCTGTGCACCAGTGTCGGGCTGGGAGAGGAGTGCCAGGTGGCTGAGGTTCAGCCAGGAGAAGGCTGATGGTGAAAAGAAAAGAAGAAAAAACAACTAGAATTCAAGCAATAAAGAAATACTACTTTATTAGTCTTTGATACATGGTTTACTCACATGCCTGGGCTTCTAACTGCAATGTCCTGCTCCTTACACACCTCCCACTTCAGCTAACAGCAGCTGCTTTTTTTTCAGATAACAGGAGTTTAACAATAGGAGTGCTGATAACGATCCTGTGCCTTGTTTTTGCTGGGTCCATCACATACCTGAAAAGGAAGACTTTCATGAGATTGCTGTTTACAAGTAAAAAGACAACAATAGAGAAACTAAGGTAGGATCAGTTTCCTTAATTATATTCTAACACAGACGAGTAGAAAGCTGTAAAGAGGACAACTCTCACCCCGGACATGCATCACAGAGCGTGCAAATATGATGAGTTACGAAGAGGCAGTCTTAATGAAAGCAGTCACTGAATTTTTACTGAATTTTAGCAGGAGCAGGTTTCTGCTTTAGATTAACTTCATTGATTGTCAGTAAATAATGCACTTTTCGACAGCCTAGCTCCTTTCTTTTGTGATAAGAAATTAAAAAGTAAGGGAAGTATTGCCTTTGTCCCCTTTGCTTGGAATAGTTTCATTATGTGGTATGGCCTTTTATCTAAACTCACTCGAGTGAACTGAAACTTCCATATTTGAGGTCATTACTGTTTAAATGTTAGATTCATTAGAATAGTCTCTTGGGTGTTACGAAGCTGCATTTCCACAGATTGCAAAAGCTAATTTTACAGACTAGTGGTTTCAAAAAAGTCAATATTTATTTTTATTCTGGCAGACTGCTAGACAATTTTTACTTTGCTTGTTTACTATAGAAAGTCAGAAAGCCCTTGCAGAACCTCATTCTGAGAAGAGGCTCCTGTTTAAAGCAATATTATAAAGCAGAGCGTTGTGCTCAATAAATGTGTACTGTATTGCAGGTCTGTGACTCCAGCAAGACCTCCCAATTCATCTGAGCCTAATCGCGTTCACTCCACATCTCTCAGTAAAAATCTGATCAGGAAGCCTCAAAATACAAACACGCAGAAGGTAAGTCCTAATTCATATAAACAGAACCCAATACATATTTTCACTATCAATGAAGTAATTTGTTGCCATACAGTTAGTAATTGCATGATCTCAATATCAAATACTTCTGCAAATGTGTAAATGGGAGAAGGTGTGAGATTCAAAATCTATTAATGATTTCCAAGTTTGGGATAGGTGAGGATGTCATGCACAGAAAAGACAGCGTTTACCTTGAGCTACAGCAGGCTCCTTACACTAGATGTCTGCATCTAAACAGGGGCGGATTATGTTTCATTAGGACTCTGGAAGCTGTTAATTGCCTCTCTCTTTTGAGAAGAGGTGTTGAAGGAAGATTCAAGCAGAGCAGAAAAGAAAGGGAGTGGGGGAAAAAAAAGCATGTATTTTAAAGCAATAACGTTTAAATTATGCCCTGAAATTCTGCCCTCTCCTTTGGGGCTGGGCTGTGTTTTCCAGGGCGAGGGTCCCAGGAGGCTGCCGCCGTGTGAGAGCCTGGACATCAGCAGCCCTGTGAAGCCGCAGGAGGGGCCGCAGCCGAAGTGGCCGCAGCGCGTCCTGCCGCCCGTGCCCGCGCGGCCCCCCGCCGTGCCCGCGCGGCCCCTGCCAGCCCGCCCCGCGCTTCGGCTTCCCCAGGTACCCGCTGCTCCTCTTCTAGCTCCTTGTCTCCTCCGCTGACCGGTCAGTGTCTGACCGTGTGCCTGTGGAGACCAGCACTTTGCTCTTGTCTCTCACGGCTGGCCTTTCCCCATAGTGTTTCCTGTGCGCTTGGAACAGTGGCAGCGATGCAGTATAGACAATTTAACAAAGATGACCCCAGTTCCCAGCTGCAGGCGTGTTGCCCAAGATGGAAAGGGGCACGGGCTTGCTCTGGCTCTGTTCTGCTCCGAGTGTATACATTGATTTCTTTAGAGTACAGATCTGAAGAGCAAACATGTAAGTGCCCACACGATTTCACAGACATACCTCTGGTTGCACAGTTTAAATAGAGCACTGGGTATATTTTTGTAATGAGATATTCAGTGCAGAGGCAGTGGTCTGTACTAAATCTTTTGTTGTTTTGGTTGCAGCTGTAGCTTGACTGTGTTTCAGTAAAGGAGCAGTGGCTCATGCATCCAGCTCTTTCTGTGTTATAGACATTGGGCTATTTTTGATGTGCTGTAAGATAATAAATAAGGGCATGTCATTATTGCTATGCTGTCTTAAACGAGTAACACAGGGGTTTGCTTGCACTACTACAAAGAGCTGCCCCTTAAGGGGCTGTGGCCATCTGTACAGCTGGGGTATCTCAGAGCAGAGTGCCTTCCTCCCACAGCAATCCTGTGACCAACACACTTGCCCAGGGATGTAGAGGAGGGGATGACTATGATGAATGCTGCAGAAATGCAGCACTTTGAAAGGTACCTGTGGGGAGAAAAACAACAACAACAACAACAACAAAAAATCCACAAAAACAAAAAGGAAGAGATGGTGCTGAGCTGCCCTGACAGTGAGCATATAGATTATGGCAGTGGAGAAAGGATGTCTAATTCTGACTAAGTCTGAGCATTGAATCACTACAAGTTGATCTTGCCCAAGTGTGGAGAGATTTTACTAAATGCATCCAAATTATTTAAGCTTTGCCTTCTTCCTTTTTCCATCTCAGCATTATTAATTTTCCATTTTAGGGAAATGGGAAATACTGATTCTTTCTCAAGGGAGCTTTATAGAAAATCTGTTACCTTTGCCTTTAATGACAGTGGTTTCATTATTTATTTTCTTGCTTTCCTTAAAACATTTTGCAAATTCCACATTATTTAGGATAAAATAACTACTCTTCAGTTGCTTAATTAAATGGTTCTTAAAAAGAAGAAGAAAAAAAATTCTTCCCACTCAGCAAGGTACCAGCTGATGCCATCTCCCACTAGTAAAAGGCAGATGAAGAAAAGGTTTTTTTTTCCAAGAGCGTGTTTCCATTTCTCACTCTGATCTGTAGCCGCTGTCCCTCCATGTGCAGGCAGCCTAACGCCCTGCTGCAAGTGCCTTCCCCTTCCAGACCCCTATGAAGTGGCAAGTGAAGTAGCAAGCAGAATCCCAGACCCCGGTACTGTCACTGCCAAAGAGGGACAGAGCTGAACCTGCCAAAAAGCCTTCCAGAATAACAGGTCAAGTTAATTGTGGCTGGTTGTTATATAACCAAGAGGGGAAAAAAAAAAAAAAAAAAAAAGCTATTTCCAATTTTCAGCCACTGTGTGAAACAGAAGCAGGGCAAACAGGGCATCCACTCTAGTGAGCTGCCATTACTGAAGCAGCTGCTTTTGAAGTTATGCCATGTCAGTTCAAGATGGTGAGAAAGAGCTACTTTTTCTATTGTAGGAACACAAAAAATACTGTATTAGCAGGAAAAAACTCTTCTTTTTTTTACAACTTAGCTATTTAACTCCCCCTCCAACTTCATCCCCTCTCAAAAAGCTTGGAGGAACTAAATTACATTTAGAATAATTTCAGTCTAATTTATATGGATACTACTTAAAGTACTGCCTCAACACTAATCTCTTAGAACTACATTCACTAGGTCAGCTATAGAAAGCACTTTAAAAATCATTGCTACACTCTTAATGTTATCCAGATGCTCGATACTGCAGAACAGTGCTGAACAAGAGGGTCTGAGCCCTCCACTGCTTCCAGGCTCACAGCTGCCTCTTTGGCTGCCCTGCTCTGTCTGTTTAAACCCAGCCTACTCACCCACAAGGCCTCTGCACTTAGGTAGTCCAGGCTGCAATCTTTACACTGATATTCTCCTGAAATAATAGCTATGCACATGCAGATACCCTGCAGAATGGACATCGTGCCCATTCCCAGGTAACTAAGGCACCACAGGCATTGCAGACACTAAAATTGCATCTTTCTTTTCCCTTCTAGTGGCTACGGAGACAGTGATGAAGGGATTATTGGTTTACTATATATTGCCCTTTCAGATGCAAGTCAAACAGTTAGAGGTAGCAAATAAAGTGTTGTCAAGTTTAATATTTAACAATCTTCTGCCTGACAAACAGCTTTTTCTGCTTTCAGCTGTGCTCCCAAAGCAAACAGACAGTAAGGGCCAGATTCACAGTCAATATAAATCAGCACAACTGAAATCACTGAAGCACTGCAAGTTTATCCTGAGCAGGGATTCTGCCTATGCCGTCTGATTTAATCACTTTTACTTGCTTTACTTTCACTGTTTGTATTCAACTGCAGCCTCCCATCATCTTATCGCTAAAATATATCTCGTATTGTACAGGCTCTCTTTATCATGGGAAAAAAGAGTGTGGTATTTTCACTTTTCCCTAGTGCACTTGAGCTGTGTTCAGCTTCTGCCACAGTAATTCCTGTCCTTTGAGGGCTGCTCCCTTTCCTCAGACTGGCATCCCCTCATAGAGGGCTGGCACAAGGAATCCTGCTCAATCCCCATCCTGGTAAAGCGAGGGAGATGCCCCTTCTTGCCCAATGCATTTCATCCAAGAACCTTCTTTCAGGGGCCTACTCAAAACATACCTGCAAAGCAAATTAAATCATGAATTAAATCATGATATACCTGATGTCTTTGCAGCAACTCCATATTAAGGGAATTGTGCTTTTTTTTTTTTTTTTTTTTTTACTCCCCCCCAATATCA